>SNQJ01S0046972.1:11727-40451 GCA_010110895.2 Picea sitchensis | reverse complement strand
AAATCAACATACCTTTTTGAATGCAACAAAAAATTGTTTCAATACTACTGAAGAGCTTGAATCGGGATAGTTGAGTTTAACATCAACCCAACTTTCTTCATTCAACATCTTGACCATTTCCTCTTTTATTTTCATATACACCTTGTGACTAAATAAAACAAAAATAATGTTAAACTGAAAAAATTAATTTTCTTGTCCTAAAATAAATAAAAATAACTCAACAGACTTACTTTTTAAATTCATCACACATTTTTTCCATTGACAATTCTCCCGACCTAACACATGATAATATAGTTATGATAAGTTTATCATCCTTCACTCCTTTTATTGCTCTCCAAGGTGTTATAGTCATATCATCAAGAAGATTTCTTATGTTAGGACCTGTCTTACTTGTGCCACAAATCAATGGTTTAACCTTCTTAACTTTGATTTTTTATACCAATATTTTCCCTTAGGGTGAAGATCTCATCTATCAAATCCCATACCTATCCAGTTCTAAATCCCAATTGAAAATAGTTATCCACAACTCTAAACATATCACTTCCTTTGCGATATTTTTCTTTTGTATTTTCATCATCAAGTGGGAATCCTATTTCCATACAATATTGCTTTTGAAACTTAACATCAACATTTGATCTCTCCCCGTGGCATATTTCAGAAAATTAATTGTGGATAAATCCCACCCTGTGAATGAAGGTCATAGACATTCTGTACTCATTATCCGTGTTATGATCCCAAGCCAGTAAATTTGCTTCTGAATCTATTAAACTAACATAAATGATGCATTTCACTGTCTCAAAAAGAGGATTATTGGGATATTCTTGCATCAATTCTCTTCTAGCCTCTACATAATGATTTCCTCCAATCACATAATATTTGTAGTCAAAACATTTTGATCTATCAAATTCTTCCCTCGTAGGAACTTCCATTGGGTCAACAAGAACTAGGTATTCAACCACATGTGCATATGGATTGTATCTAATGAATGCTTTTAAATTATGAATATGCAAGTGATGCGGTTTTCTAATTTGATATTTTTCCTGCCCTTCTTTGGGTTTATAAAGTTGTTTCACATTCAACTGAAATGTGTGGCTATCATCAACTAAGTTTGTTGTCCTCATTCTATTTCAAATGACATTTTGTGTTGTTTTCATAATACCATCCTCTAGATCAACACCTGGTGTTATTATTTCTCTGCTACCTTTAGAAATTTCACTATAATACTCTGAGCTGATGATGGCTTCTTGAACATTATCAACATTTGTTTTCTTCCTCTTATGATTTAAATGTGTTTCATCTAAATCAATGATTTCTTCATAATCAATAGGAATAGACTCATCATCAACCATCGCTCTTTTGCGTTTATCTTGTTTGTTCTTTTTGTGAGAAGGAGTGATAACCTCATTGGGACCAATCTCAACAAAATCTTCATTTGGAGTTTCCTCATTCTCAAATATAACCCTTTTAGGATTTTTAGAATGAGGATTTTTCTTTCTTCTTTCATGTTCTTCTCTCTCTACTCTTGCAGGGTCAACCTCCATTACTTTTTGTTTCTTTTTCCTTCCTTCTTATGTCTTTTCATTATGAAAAGCATTGATAATATCCATGATATCATTCTCTGAAAAACGTTGATAACATCCACTACATGATATCATTCTCAATTTTTTTAAAAAGATCGGTATTTTTTAGAAAAAATTAGAAAACATCTAAACAAATTTAAGGTTTTTTAATTTTCACATGAAAAAATATTATGTGATTCAAAGTTAATCTTATACACAATATGTTTTCATAAATTGTAAGAATTTAAAAAAAAACTAACCTCTGAAATGCTAGATTCTCCTCGGATGTCGAGCTCGATGTTTCTGCTTGCTAGATTCTCCCCGGATGTCTTCTCGATGTTTTAGCTTTCTCTAAATCCTAAAACAAATACTGCCCAAGATATAACACAATATAAAAAGATAAAACAAGATTGCGTATATATAACACGAATGATATAAATTACTGTTAGTATAACGAATGTGGGATAAATAAAAATTAGGTATATTGTCTACATATATACCTAAAATTATATGGATCATCAATATGTTTAATAAATGTGGGATAAATAAATAAATATTGTATTTAACATGTAAATAACAAAATAAAAGAGTAAAAATATTTAACATGTAAATAACAAAATAAAAGAGTAAAATTGTTTTTAATTTTAAGGAAAAATAAGCTTTTAAAAGAATTGGGGGGAAGTTTTGGAGGGAAAATTTGAGGGGGAAATTTTGGAGGGAATATTTGGGGTGGGAAATTTTGGGAATATTTTTTGGGGGGATTTTGGAGGCATTTAGAGGAAAAGATCATTGGCTGCATTGCTTATAATAATGTCATAGGGAGGGGGAACATTTCTATCATTCTATGTACTGAGAGAGAAGGGATGGCTTCGTCAAATAAAAAAAGATTTTATTTCAAACATCAAAATTGGTTCACATACCCTTCCAGTTGGGACTAGGAAACGCCATAGGAATGTTTGTAATGCAAACTAATTTAAATTTTTACCCATATGTAAAACAAATTCGACCCATAGAATTATTGGGCTTATGCTACACCCGTAGTTTACTATGTGGGTCAGCTCACGCCAAGTCATGTTCTCACTCACCCACCTGGCCGTTATGATAAACAAATGGGCATCTTCCCCAACCTCACACTAAGGGGTATCACAACATTGTAATAACTCCACCTCCCACCATGGGCCAAAATTAATAAAAATTAAAATAAAAACAATAAAAACAATAAAGTTCACTAAAACATTTTTTTTTTTAAATTCATAATTAAATTAGATTTTTTACATTTTTTTCTTCAAAAATCTTAAGGATTTGTTAAGATTTTTTGAAAGTCACTACCTTTTAAAAGATAAGCATTTTTAGAAAGTAGAAACATCTAAATGAATTTAGTTTTAATTTCCTCAAGATGAAAAAATAATATGTGATTCAAAGATAATCTTATACTTGTTGTTTTGGTAAATTGTAAGAATTTAAAAAAACACTAACCTCTGAAATCCTAGATTCTCCTCTGGACAGTCAAGTCGATGTTTCCTCGGGCTATTAGATCTCTTCCTGATGTCTTCTCGATGTTTTAGCTTGCTCCAACTCCTAAAACAAATATTTTCCAAGATATAACACAATATAAAAAGATAAAACAAAGATCAGGTATATATAACATAGATGATATACCACTGCTAGTATAACCACTGTGGGATAAATAAAAATTAGGTATATTGTTCACATATATACTTAAAGTTATATGGATCATCAATACAAGTTTTATGACAAATGGGATAAATAAATAAACATGATAAATATTTGTATTTAACATGTAAAGAACAAAATAAAAGAGTAAAAATCATTTTTAATTTTAAAGGAACATGTCGCAAAAATCAGGGGAAAATTTTTGAGGAAAAATCTGAGGGGGGAAACTCTTGAGGGAATACCTTTGGGAGAACATTCTTTGGGGAGCCGGGCGGGGCTTAATTTTGGGACACTTTGGAGGGAAATTATATTTCCATGGGTGGACATTTAGAGGGAAAAGATCATTATGCATGTTATAATAATGTCATAGGGAGGGTGAACATTTCTATCATTCCGTGTTCTTAGTGAGAAGTGATGGTCACGTGATAAAAGAAGATTTTATGAGACATCATCAAATTGTTTGCATACCTCTTCCGTTGGGACTAGGAAATGCCATAGGAATGTTTGTAAAGCGATGAGAAGGCGTCATATTTTTCAGCTACTCATAATTGTGATCATAGTGCAAGCAATTTTGTTCAACATACCTCAATGAAAGTCCTAAATCGTAGGACTTTGAAGGCACCGATGACGAAGAGGAGGAATAAGGATGGTGATAAATCTAGTCAGCAACTTAATAGTAATGAAAATAATCAAAATGTTGGTCAAAGTGGAGACTATGATCAACGATTAAATGAATGGGATGAGAATTTTCCTCCAAATGAAGAGTTTCAAGGTACCAATGAAGATTCCAAGGCACCAATGAAAATGATGGATAAATTCCCTCAAGCGGAAATTCTGCGCAAATGTAAGATGATTATGACAATGGTGGACACTTCTTCCTAGAAAGGGGAATTTTCATAGAAACAATGTTATGATTATGAATTTCCTCCAAGTGAGGGATTTTGAAGGTACCGATGAAGAGTTTCCGCGAGGATTTCTAAGGCACGAATGAGGATGAAGAAGAATTTCACCGAAGTGTGGATTTTAAAAGTAATGATGACGACTATGGAAATGTTGTATGTAATATTTCCTGAGTGATGAATTTGAAAAGAAGCAATGTTGGTGTCAGCTGATTTCCCTGAAGTGGGGATTTTCAAGGTGCCAATGAGGATAATGAAGATTTTCCGCGAGGATTTCCAGTTTAATGTGAGGATGGGATGAGAATATATATCAAGGTACCTTTAAAGTAGTGAAGAAGATTACGCCATTGGTGGTCACTCTTCCCGAAAGTGATAAATTAAAAGAAAACAATGTTGATGTTGATTTTCCGCGAGGATTTTCAAGATACCGATGAAGGTTTTCAAGGAACTGAGCAAGATGGTGAAAATTTTCACTCAAGTGGGATTTTGAAAGCAATGAAGATGATTATGTCAATAGTGGACAATTTGATGATGCTTTTCCCTCCAAATGATTATGTTGATGATGATGCTCTCAAACATTCAACTGCAACAAAAGAAGGTGATTGACATTCTCTAGCTTAGTCTCCTGAAAATGTTTTTCTTCATATTCCTTCTGGTGATGATGAAAATCCTTCTAGTGAGTAATATTTTCGATGAACATTGGAGACATTCAAAATAAAATTGTGTCTAGGACCGTGATTTCAGATCTTTATATCAATCCAAATCATTCTAGTTATACAAGGTTCAGGGAAAATTTTTCTTTTCACTAAATCAATTTCCATAAGTGAATTACTCTAAGGGAATGTTGTCAAAATAATTGTTTGAAAGCATGGACTACATGCGGGCTGCCTTGGAATGCGCGGGAACATACATTTGTTAATGAATCGAGTACGCAAAATTCATATATTTGATGGGGTGCATGATATCCACCCATACATGATATTGGCTATCGCGATTGGGAATATTTTTTTTTTAACTAGAACGGTTATGTCGCATTAATCGGCTTTCTGGCAAGCCCGAATCGTAGTTAAGATATCCTGTTATTAGTTGGTGACCTCTAACAGTTCTGCCAACCTTCTTGTGAACGTTTTGGGAAACCCATCCCATTTGCTTTTTGAACTAATTCGAGAAAATGACAAAATTGCATACATGAGTAAATTCTCAAATTCAGAGCATAGTAGAAGACGTAAGCAAAGCATTAAACCGGTGGGGATGAAAATTTCCAATGGGGTCCAGCCTTCGAGAACCTAAAGAAATGTTGGAGGTCACCTCACAGCGCTTTATCAGTCTTTCGCCTCGGTGGTAAGGTGGAGACGGAACTCAATTGTTCTCCTCGCCCGTGGTTTCAGACTGAAACAACCAGGCCTGCTGAGGTAGAAGGTTCCTGAACTGAAGCCCGAGTTTCTTTTGTCGCCATTGTTTCTCAGTGGAATCGAGGCTTTCGGCTCCCGCCGGATCTTCCTTAACTCGTTAAGCTCGATCCGTGGCTTCATCCTCCCTTCACCGCATCAAAGTTGTTTTAGTTTCTTAGAGTTGCCCTCATTGCATGGTGGCCTTTTGGGGTCAATAACGGACCTTTCGCCTTTGGTTGCCTCACGGCAGTAACCGGTTGAAAATCATCTCTTTGACTGGTCCCGACCTTAGAGGTTTTGGGACAGCCTTTTTATGAAATGACCGTAGCATTGCAACGCACCGTGAGGCATCTTTAAAAGGAATCGTCAGTCCAAATTGATATGGTGCAACTATTCCCCTGTGGCGAGATTAATCGCACCGGGAAGTCCCCGAATGTCCCAACCGCAAATAATGAGCCAGGAACTGTTCTTCGCCCTTCGGCCCGTGAAAACGCCTAAGCTTATTTCCAATGTCCTCCGGAGAGCTTGTCCCCCAGAGATGTAATGGAAGGTGAGGCAGCCTAAACCAAAATCGTGGGTCATCGTGGATCTTGGTCTGGTTAAAGTCAGAGTCCGTGAGGGCTAAGAACATCCCCTTTCAACCCTACGTAGCCAGGGGACCGATCCCAAAATCACGTAACCTTCCTCGTGGAAGCTGAAGACAAAACTCGCTTCTACCGCTGCATAGAGTAAACGCTTCCCTCAGACGCGATCTTTCCCTCCATCATCCATCCATTCCTCCACCTGCTTTGGGGTTTGGCCATAGCCCCGTAAACTTTTCGACGAGGGACGTTTCTGCTAGAAGGAGAGCAGCTTAAGTGGGTCCTCCTGATCTAGGGTCCAGTGAAGGGATCTCCTCCATCTTCTTAACAAACTTAGACGAGAGAGAAGGCTTGGATTTAGGTCCTGCTGAGTGGACTAACGTTTTGAAAGCTTCCAAAGGGTCTTTTTCCATCTCGGCGATCGGGACTGGGGCCATCGTAGAAGGTGGCGACCTCCAGCAAGCAATAGGCGGAGCAAGTCGCAGACGCCACTTCTCCAAAAAGCATTCCAAACAAAGCCGCAGGGGAGAGGGATCCGCGGCCTTGTGTTCCCCTAGACGCTGCTCCAATCGAACGCCCCTGCAGACAACACCAAAATGCATGCAAGGCGAGAGGGTCGCACTACTACGCCGATCCTTGGCCCTGTAATCCTCCCTGGTCGCTGCTACGTGCGTCCCTGCAAACAAAATCGGATCGGAGGCGGCTAGGGTTTAGGCCCTAGCTGCGTTGCTTCCTCTCGCTCCATCCGACTCGGTGTACAGCCTTGGGATAGAATCCGCATTGGGAATATTTTACTTTGCAGAAAGGCTTTCAAAAAAATTCACTCAATTGGTAATCTTCGTCTATCAAGAATTCAGACAAGGTTGGAAAAAGATCCATCATTTTATTCAAAGGTACATCATGGACGAGAGAGTGGGCCATTCACAAACACTACATTGTCATGTATGTGTGATTTATTTTCCAAACATGGAGAGTGTATGCCATATAGAGACACAATACATATTTCAGATAATTTTTCCAGGAGGGAAATCTACAACTTGTACAAAGGATATGCTGAAGGTGTTGAAGGAAATGGTAATTTTATTACATATGCATATTTTACAAGAATATGGAAGAAATATTTCAACAATGTCTGTATTCCTAAGAAGTAAATGATAGGGATTTGTAGTATATGTGCTACTCTTAAATCAAGAAGAGATAAATCTGAAGGGGCACGAAGAGGTATGTATTTACTATTTTTTTTTTAAATTGAATAGTTATCAACTATGAAAACATACGATCAACATTTTCATTTTATGTCATGTGCAGATTTCATAGTCAAAGCACTTCAAGAACATCAGAATCAACAATCTAGTGAAAGACAAAAGTTGTGCAAACATCGGAAGAAGTGTTATGATGCTCCAAACAAATATTTAGGTATGATAATTGATGGCATGGACCAGAAGAAAACACTTCTACCACATTTTGTCTATACACCCAAAAATTTACAGAAAGAGAATTTCATTCAGTTTCACTTGGTTGGTTGTATGGGTTTCAATGAAAAAATGTGTCCAAGAGTTTACTTCACAACTCCAAATATTCATAATGATGCAAATCAAACCATCA
Organism: Picea sitchensis; assembly: GCA_010110895.2. Lineage (NCBI taxonomy): Eukaryota > Viridiplantae > Streptophyta > Pinopsida > Pinales > Pinaceae > Picea > Picea sitchensis. The sequence goes on along the minus strand of SNQJ01S0046972.1, from coordinate 32,742 downwards.
TGATAATTCATCATGTGCTCTCTCACTGGTATGGAAATCTTCCTCAAGTTCTCCATCTAAAGTTGGACAACACTAGTCGTGAAAATAAAAATCAAATTGTGTTTGAATATCTAAGCATGCTTGTTGAAATGAGAATCTTTCAAAAGGTGAAAGTTGGTTTCCTTCTTGTTGGACACACTCATGATCATATTGATTAAATGTTCAGTCGTTTTTCAGTAAAATTGAAGAGGAAAAATGTTGGAAGTCTACCATCATTGATTGAATGTATCAATAAAGCATACATTCCTGAGCCTGTTTTTCATATATTAGAAGAAACTGTTGACATGTGAAGATTTATTCAGGGATCACATCGTGAAGAAAAACATATTGAGCAACTTAATCACATTAGCTTCCAACATTAATTTTGTTTCAAAAAAATTGATGGGAAAACACTTATATGGGGAAAGCAGTATTCAACTACTACAGAATGGGGGCCTTCATCAGGTTTATCATTTTTGAAGTTCATTCCAGATCGTCCAATTTTTGCATCAAAGTTATTATTTTTACAATAAGTTGCTGAAATCCATAATGCACAGAGATGTAGATTATTCTTAATGCCTGGCAGAAATTAAAAAGTCCATTAAGGATACATATGAGTACTTTGATGTTGCTGATTTTGTTTGGTGGGAGTATTTTTTCAATAGTTAAAGTGACATAATTTAAAGCTAAACAAATGAAGATACAATGTTGAGGACTCCATTTCATTGGCCATAAAATATGCCAAACGAATTCGAAGAAACAAACATTGTTGAAGTTCAAAAAGAATCTCAAGGTGCTATTGAGTTTACACAAGCAGAGGAAAGAGAAATGTATATTGGTTTGTGAAGGTCACGTGCACAATGTGAAGCCATGGAAGACCTTTATAGGGGTTAAATACAAGATGTTAAGTATGGTAGCATGATTGCAGTTTTAGCGACTGAAGATCCACATGGTTATTCATTCTAGATAGGAAAGGTTATAAAGTTTGAGAAAGAAAATGATGATGTTATTGCAATTGAAGTGCATTGGTATGCAACAAGTACACAACCATTCAATGGTGTGTACAACCCATAGATGGTGGTTGAGAAACATGTCAATAGAAAGAGAAAAAGAAAGGGTCAAAATACAACTCGTCGTCGCACTGACCTCTTAAAATTAGATGATGTTGGCATACTTGTTTATGACTTCAATTTGACAAAGAGAGGAACTCGTCACTCCAAGACAACAAAGATTATCAAGAGGTTGTTGCCACAAGAAATAAATGCAAGATGGGAGTCTGCTGAACCTAGTCGTAGATCTAAAAGACATTTGACATCTCAAATGTTGGGCATGCATGTAGACTCAGATGGTGCATTCATCGACAATATACAAGAGTATGTATCATCTACATCTTCATCCAAACATTCATCTGAAGACAATGTAGACTCTGATGATATTTCAGAAACCATGAGTCAATCTGAATAAGTGTATGAAACATTTCATGCATTTTTGATCCATATGATGTTTGTATGGTAACTAAAAATGAGCATTGAACTTACATATGATCTTACATGAAGTTATGAATCTTTTGTTATGTTTTATGAATGATATGCTTTTTTATTATGGATAATATAATAAAATTTCTTAGCTCATATGTTTTGAATACGTTCAATATAACAATACTTTTAAGAAATTATTTATGTTTCATTCAATGTAACTTGTATTTACTTTTTTTATTATTATAAGTAAAAAATTATTAAAAAGTGACGTTGAATTTTTAAAGTATATTGTGATATTTTCATGGCATTATGTATTACCTTGTGCTTTGCGTCATAATAACATTTAAAAAGTAAACATTTAAGGGTTGATTTTATGATTTTGTTTACAATAATGATGAGTTATTTTACCACATTATAAAAATTTGTCATTTTCATACCCCAATTTTAGAATGGGTGCTACCGGCAACAATACTTTTCAATTTGATGATTGATTTTGAGGTTTTGGTTTTAATGGTACCAAGTGATAAAAATACGATTTCAAATGATCTCAAAATGTAATGTTTTGAAAAGATTTTTTTTTTTCAAAAACATTGTTTTTTTTTTAGGTGCTGATTTTAAGGTTTTTCTGAGCTACTGTCTAAGTTTTGAAGGCCATGTTTGAAAAATGTTGTAATTTTGACCTCGTTTAAAAAAATGGTGCTACCGGTAGCACCACCTTTTGATTTGGGGGTTGATTTTGATGTTTTTTATGCAAAAATATTGGTTTTTTGGGACAGAGTTCTCGTTTTGAGGTCACAGTTCTCATTAAGTCGGTAACTATGTTTCAAGGTGTTTTGAGAAATCAATCAACTAATTATTCATTTGTAAATCAACCAAAGGCTATTCTCTCTAGGGCTTGGTGTAATTTCTGTGTTGACAATCATGAGGAAAGTACTTGCAAAGTTAAGAAAAGGTCACAAGAGAAAATATTTGGAAAAAATATTGCAAACAACTGTTGTTGCCTTAGATTGGGCTCCTGAGGAAGATGTGATGTTAGTAAACACAAGAAATAAATCATATGCAAATAAAGGGAAGGGTAATATTCCTAAAACTACCTTTGCTCCTAGTTCCTCTTCCCAAAATAGAAATCCTCAAGTTGTGACGACAACTCAAAGTCCAAAGACATCGGTCTCTTTTCCTCCATCCAAGTATAAAATTCTTAATCAACTAGCTAACATAAAAACAAATGCATATCTCTTGGATATGGTCATCGTCCCAAAACAACAACAACATTTGAAGAATTACATGGAAGGTAAAACGTCTCCAATAACTAGTATATCTGAAAAACTTGATGGGGATGAATCGTAAATAGAATAGGTGTAAATAATTTTAGGAATCCTATAAAAAATCCTCCTTTTTATATTTATGTAAAAATAATGGATAAGATAGCTCAATGTTGCTTAATAGATGGCATATCTGGCCATAGTGTCATGTCCAATATTATTATGGAAGAACTATGACTCTCTTGTGTAAATGAAAACACAAGGATTATGTTGTCCTATAATAATCAACAACAATCAACAATTGGTGAAATTAAGTATGTAAGTCTAGTTCTCTGTGTCCATCCCGAGATTAGAACCACTCTCAATATTCAAGTAATTGACATGCTTGTTAGTAATTACTCAATCATTTTGGGTAGAGATTGGTAGGCTTTAACTGGTGGTTATCTATCATTAGATGGTTCACATTTGTCCATTCCCCAAAATGGGAAGAATATCATTGTTTTAATGGAAGGATGAATTTCACCATATATTGAGAAAGTTCCTCAACCCAATGTAAATTTTATTGAGGAAGATATGGGTGTCTATTCTATTTTTGCTGATGAAGATGATGCTCCTCTTGAACAACTAGAGGATTATGATGATGGTATGTGGCATATGCACTTTGATGCTGCATGTTTAAGTGAAGGTAACAAAGCAGACATTATAATACACTCTCCTGTAGGTAAAATTCACAATTTTTACTATAGACTAGAATTTTCTTGTACAAACAATGCTACTGAATTCGAGGCCTTGCTGTTGGGAATCAAAAGTGCTTACAACCTAGGTTGTGGTCATGTCACTTTTTTTGGAGACTCAGAACTTGTTGTCAATTTGGTTAGAAAAATCTATAATCCTAATAACAAGTTGCTGAAACGATACACCCAAGCTGTTTGGATTTTAATTCAAAATCTGCTGTCCTTTAACATCACTCACATCAAAAGGGAATTGAATGCAATGGCTCATATTTTAGTTGTTTTTGCAGCTTCACCTACAAGAAAACTATTGCCTCAAAGACATGATTGCACATTCTTATCCTTATATCAATCTCATCTTCCTAATAATGAGGAATCACGACAATTTTTCCTCAAGGATGAAAGCATTTGTGCTTTTATTCAGAATGATCCATATAACCCAAAGGAAATAATTTCGCTTGAAGATAATAAAATTCCCAAAGGTTTGACTCCTCTTGAAATCTCATTCTCAACTAGTGATGTTAGCAACAATAAATAACATAAATAAGAGGAGACAAAATTAAAAATAGGAGATATCCTTCATGTGAACATTGGAACTCAGGAGATTCTGAATATTTTAAAAATAGGAGGCCAATGTTTTGAAGACGAAAATAAGAAATTCATGGATTTATTATGTGAATTTAAAGATGTTTTTTCATGGTCTTATGAGGATCTTTATGGTTTTGATCCTAATATCATCCAACATGCTATTCCGATTAAGGAAGGAGCAAAAACTGTCAGGCATAAACAAAGGCCCATTAATCCCGCACTTGAAACTATGATTAGAAAATAAGTGGAAAAGTTAATAAATGCTCACATAATATTCCTGGTTAAATACTCCAAGTGGGTGTCTAATTTGGTTCCGGTACGAAAAAAAGACAGGTGATATTAGATTATGTGTCGATTTTCGTGGACTAAATAGAGTTAGTGTAAAAGATAACTTTCCACTTCCTAATATAGAAATGATTTTGCAGCAAGTTGCAGGATAAAAATGATGTCCTTACTTGATGATTTTTCTGGTTATAATGAAATTAGAGTTAAGAGGACAGCCAAATATAAAACCACATTCACAACTCGGTGGGGCACCTTTGCCTATGAACGAATCCCCTTTGAATGATCTAATGTAGGTGCCACTTTTTAGAGAGCTATGTAGATAAATTTCAATGATATTATCGGTAAAATTATCTTGATGAGTTAATTATGTATTCTAAAACCCGACCAAATCATGTTGATCATCTTAAAAAAGTATTTTTGCGATGCATAAAATTTGGCATATCTTTAAATCCTTCAAAATCTATTTTCGGTGTCACTCAAGGTGAGCTTCTCGGTCACATTGTTTCAGATTCATGGATAATCATTGATCTTAAGACAATTACCGCAATTTTAATCTTCCAACCCCTACATCTAAAAAGGAAATTCAATCTTTTATGGGAAGGATTAACTTTGCTAGAAGATTTGCTCCTAACTTCACTGTAATGGTTAAGCCTATTCATAACATGATGAAACATGATCAATATTTTTCTTGGACAAAGGATGTTGAAAGATATTTTGTAGGAGTTAAAAGAGCAATTAGTTCCGCACCGGTCTTGGTGAAATTAGATTTCGACAAAGACTTTATTATCTATACAAACTCAATAGAAGGAGGAATTTCTGTTATTCTTATGCAAAATGATGATCAAAACAATGAACAACCTATGGCTTACATGAGCCAGAGCCTATCTGATGATGAAATCAAATATTATCTTGTTGAAAAACATACTTTTTCTCTTGTTAAGTATATATTAAAATTTCACCACTTTATTCTTGGAAAGAAGACGTAGGTAAAATTCCCTTTATCCACTGTCAAGTTTTTACTTTCACAAACTCATCTTTTAGGAAAACTTGCACATTGGCTTGGGAAAATTCAAGAACATGATTTAACGATCACAACATAAAAAATGATCAAGGGACGTGACTTAGCACTTCACTTGACTCAACATCCTGAACAAAGTGGTTCTTCTGAAAATCAAAATATTGATTTTGCTGAACACCCTTGGTATAAGAACCTTGTCTATTATTTACAATTTCAGAAGTGTCTCGACTACATAGATTCTCATCAACGTAGGAGACTATGCCTTGAAGTCTCTAAATATATGATCTTGGGTAATTATTTATTTCGAATATCTACTGATGGGTTGTTGTTACGATGTATTAGAAAATCTTGAGAGAAATTCACGGATCAACAGATTCAAATATTCATATCGGTGCTCATTTTGCAGCAAAATCCACTGCCTTTAAAATCTTAAGAGTAGGGTAATATCGACCTTTCATTTTTAGAGATTATTTTAAATTTACAAAGGCTTGTGATAAGTGTCAAATATTTGCTAGTAAAGAACAATTTCTTCCATGCCGTTGCAACCTGTTCTTCCTGATTTTCCATTTTCTAAATGGGGTTTAGATTTCATTGGTCCTATCAATCCTGCATCTTCTGCATGACATATTTTTATACTTACAACTGCAGTTTAATTTACTAAGTGGACTAAAGTTGTACCTCTAAAGCATGCACATGATGAGCATGTCATTTGTTTCCTTGAATCTAATGTATTTTTTCGTTTTGGTCTTCCTCTTGAAATTATTTCAAATAATGGACCATTTTTTTTTTGTAACCTAGAATTGTATTACCTTTGAAAATCATAATTTACATATAAGGTATGAGAGACTGGTGCTGAGGTTGCCATGAAAGGAAACCAACCCCACCACCAGAGATACAAGTTCCATAATATTATGCTAATTCTATTGTTGTCTAACAATATGGTTTGATGCATATTCAAAATGTCTAAGCTAATCTTATTTCTTAAACAAGAAAAATAACGTTGTGGCCTGATAGGCCAGATAGAGGCTATGAGAAACAAAAAATAGCAGACCATGAGAATTACTTTCTTGTGCAGCTATGTGGGAAAGAATGCTCTGACTCATCTGGCCATTTTGGCTCCATCGTTTCTTGAAGCATCTCCTCTGTGGTGTGATGATGAGAAGGGTCTTGAGCTCCATAATACATAAGCCAATCTAGTCGCTTTTCCATTAGCTCCTTACATAATTTCATTTCTGCATTGTCCTTGCACAGAGCCTGAATTGTTTCTCTCTGAACATCAGTGAAACCAAGATGAGGCTTGGGGGTGAGGGTGGAATTGGAAGCATCGTCTGGATTGGGGAGAAGGGAACTAGTGGCGGAAGTCAAGGGTGGAGCTCTAAGTGACTTGCGGTCGGTGTATTAGCCAATGGAAATAAGAGGTTGTTGGGCCATGTTATTGTGGCAGGGACAAGCGCAGCAGGGATGAGAAATGGAAGGAGGTCGACCACTATGTGAGTAATGTGCGCCTTCTTGGATCGAGCATCCTCGAATTCTAGGCATGAAATGAGCGTAGGGTGAGTCACACCAAGGAAGAGAGGAAACACAAAAGGTGTGTGAGGCATGATTTTGAAACTCAGAGCAAGAGAGGAGACTAATCTTGGGAGGAAAAATAGGCGCTCGGAGAGGATATCGCGAGGCTAATAAGAAATTGAAATGGTCCATATGCAAAGGAGGCATCAAAAGGTTAACCTGCGAGAGAGGTTGAGGAGCCATCAAATCCACACGAATTTTGTACAAGAGGGAGGATGATTTTAGCTGCGGTATTAGGTTTTGTTGCAGGTGGTTTAAATGCTTGTCGCCAGGTCACCACCCTAGGAGAGAGGGGGTGGGTGGCATGCCAAATGTCATGGTGGACATGGCTGATGGATGTCACCCCATCCTGGGTTGAGATGTATTTGAGAGCCATTGTCAAGTAGTCAACAAAGAGGGGTTGGTTCAAGTTGTGGGACGGTGAACAGAGGATATCACCATGAGTGATCTCCGCCCCTATGTTCGAAAGTTTATCAACAAATTGATTGGATTCTTTGCGGACATGAGAAAGTATGAGAGAGAATTTGGGGATAATTAAGGAGTGGAGGAGTTCCAAGTTACTAAGGAGTCGCCAACTAGGGGATATTTTGGATGGGGTTGAGTCAGTGAGTATCTTAGAGAAGAGGTTCAAGATAATTTGCGAGTCTCCCTCCACGATGAGTTTGGAAAATCCCATTCTGTTGGCAGTGATCATGCCTTGTATGAGCACCCAAATTTCAGCTGCATTGTTGGTGTTGTGGCTGAGGCTGCTAGTTGATATTAGAAGGATGTTTCCTTGGTCGTTTCTGAAGACTACCCCATAGCCTATTAGCCTTGGGTTTCCTTTGGAAGCGCGATCAAAATTTAGTTTGATGAAACCATCTGTGAGTTTTCTCCAAGAAGAAGGATTGGAGAGTTTGGGTGGACGGGAGGGGNAAGATATTATGGGCTCCATTCTTGGGAACATATTGTTTCTCTGATACATGAGTGAATGCGAGTCTAGACTTGTGCTTCAGGGAGCGAAGTAGATTTAAACATTATGTTGTTTCACTCTTTCCAGATTTTCCAGACGAGGAATCCTGGAAGCAGAAGCCATATTCTCTTGAGAATTGGATTTTTGAAAGCTTGTTATCGCCAGTGCTTGAAGGTTACTTTGATGGTTGCAATTTTTTTCTGTTAGTAGTGCGCATGATGGAGGCCATTTGTTCCCATAAGTTTTGGCTGTAAGTGTATTGGTTGAGGAGATGTTCTGTAGTTTATTCTTGATGGAAACAAAGAGGGCATTTGGAGGGACCTGTGAATCCTTGTTTAAGAAAATTATCCCAAGTGAGGATTTTGTTTTGAACCATCAACCAGAGAAAAGTGCATACTTTGGGCTAGTGGTTGAGTTTCCATATTTTTGCCTAGATTTCCTCTTTTCTTAGTGAGTGATGATTTGATGTTATCCTGTAGGCTTATTTGATGGAGAAAAATCCATGTGGAGTGTGGCCCTAGCGGAGAATATCTAGACCCTGAGGAATGTTGATCTTCCTTGTTTCCACTTCTGAATGCCAGGGATATAAGTTGCAGGTGGAAGGTAAATGCAAAATATGATGAGTGGCTTTCCAATCTCTCCAGTGAGGATGATGATAGTGGGTTTTCCAATAGTGGGAGATGGGGAGGTGGATGGTGTTTCTCAAGTGGTGGAAGATTTGCTGCAAAGTGTCCTTGAGGTGGAGGGGGGGTAATTGTTGCCAAGAATCCATCCAAAAGAGGGAAGTTTTCCCATTTTGAACCTCCCAGAAGGCATGCTTCTGAATGAGAGAGTGATTTTCATAAAAAACATTCCATATTGAGGATCCTAAAATATGGTTGGTAATTCTGATCAATTTGTTTTCCTCAAGGTTGGGGGAATATTTTCTTCTCTAGTGTTTATCCTAGGGATCAAATGGGTGGGTTAACCATCTCCACCAAGTTTTGGCTCCCAGGACTCTATTTAGGGTTCCTGGGTCTCTCAGATCAAGGCGTTTTGAGGCTTTGGGTTTGTAGATATCTTCCCATTTCACTAGAGCCCACTTTTGACCATCTTTAGTACCCTGCCAAAGAAAATTTCTTTGAATGGAACGAATGGAATTGATGATGGATTTAGGGGCAACTAAGGCTGAGAAAAGATATAAGGGAATGACTTGTAGAAGATATATTAGAAGGGTAAGCCGACCTGCCAAGTTTAGGGATTGAAAGGTCCAAGATTGGAGGCGGTGATTAAGTGAGGTAAGAAGAGGCTCCCAAGGGATGAGGTGTGAGGGATTGTCTGTGAGGGGGGATTCCAAGTATTTGCACGTAAGGGAACTCCTCGTAAAACCCAAAAGGTTTTCCAAGTGGATTTGAATGGCTTCTGGGGTGTTGAAGAAAATTTCTTGAGATTTACCTGCATTGATAGATATTTTCAAGGCTGCAAAGAATTCGTCTAGGATGGTCCTGATGGTGGAGGCTTCTTTCGTAGTGGTTGATCCCATAGTCATTGTTTCATCTACAAATTGATCATGGGAAAAGGGGAAATCCATTGCATGGAGTTTGAGACCCTGGAGGGCCCCACTAGATATGTGAGCTTGAATGTGACAACTGAGGTATTCTGCAAGTATGACAAAGAGGAAGGGGGAGAGAGGGTCTCCTTGTCGGATGTCTCTTGTGGGTGAAAAGGTTTTGGAAGGAGCACCATTTACTAGGATGGAGAAGAAGACGCTAGAAGTGAGATTTAGAATCCAACTTATCCAATCTGGGTGAAAGCCAACGGTTGTGACGATCTGTTGCAGTATTTCTAGCTTATTGTATCAAAGGCTTTAGAGAAGTCCATTTTGATTATCATGCCCGGTTTGTGGGAGGAATTGAGGGAGTTATTTAGAAATAATGAAAGGAGGAATAATTTTGAAGTGCATAACAATTACCTTTGTGATGATTTTGTAGATGACGTTGCATAGTGTAATTGGTATGAACTACTTAGGATGCGTGGTCCTTTCTTCTTTGGGAATGAGAGTGAGGAACATTGCATTGAAAGCTGAGAGGACATTCTTAGAGAGTCATGAGTCTTCAACAATTTGACAAACTTCCTCTCTTATCATTGGCCAACAATGATGAAAGAAATCTGTGGTAAAACTGTCCGGACTTGGATATTTTCCTAGTGGCATTTACTTCATAGCCCGGTCCACCTCCTCGATGGTGATGGGTGAATAAGAGCATTGTTTTGTTCTTCAGTTATCAAAATAGGAATGTGATGAGTATTTTTGGCAATGGTTGTAGATCTGTCCTGGATGGGTTCTGATAAGAGATTCTTGTAGAAGTTGATGAGTTCCTGTTCAATGTCTTTTTGTGTAAGGAGCTTCCTGCCTTGATCATTTTCCAGCCTGGTGATTCTGTTGATGTGGCATCTTTGAATCATGGATTGGTGGAAACATTTTGAGTTTTTTTCCCCTTCTCGCAGCCATTGTATCCTTGATTTTTGTCGCCATAGGATCTCCTCTTGTGCATATCACTCTTCTAGATGTTTTCCGACCAAGGCCTCCTCTTCCTTTGTTAATTATTTAATTTTGGATTTATTTCATGCGCAACTCCAGGTCTTTTTGGGCTTGGAAGATGTTTCCAAAGACCGTTTTATTCCAGGTTTTTAGGTGTTGTTTGAAATTTTTTAATTTTTGTTGGAAGCGATACATGAGAGAGCCATGAGATATCTCTGTGTTTTTCCACCAGGTGGGAGCATTTTCTTTAAATTCTAGATTATCAAGCCATAATTTCTCGAAGCAGAAAGGTTTGAGCTCAAGGGGATCCCATGGTATTCAACCAGAGTTGTATGGGCCGATGGTATGAGACAAAAATTGGAGGATGCTGACGTCCAGAGAGAGCCCTCTAATCATTATAGATTCTCATATAAGAAATCTATCTGGCTTGCAAGCAATGTGGTTCTTACCTGTGCATTTTTTGGACCAGGTGAACATACCTTATTGGAAGTCTAGGTCAATGAAATAAAGGGTGTTGATGATTTCACAGAAGGAGACATTATCGTTGTCTAGTTTTCTTGTGGCTCCTCTTTTTTCTTCTAGAGACTTGATGTGGTTGAAGTCACCTCCTAGGATCCACTGGTGGTTGTTAGCTAAGTTCCTCATGAGTTGGAGAGAGAGTCAATTTTTTTTTCTTGTTGGTTTTTTGGTCCATACACGTTTGTGATAAAACCAGAATCGTTTGAGCCAATGGCTTGGAAGGATGCCGAGTTTGACCACTTGGTGGAGAAGAAGTTTTCTAGAATGACCATTGTTGGATTCCATAGAATAGCCAATGCTCCCACTGAACCATTTGAATCGTTTGAGATGAAGTTTCTTCTCTTCCAACATTTGGAGAAGATGTTATCTATCATGGAGCTTGCACATTTAGTTTCCTGAAGGAACAAAATGTTCGGTTGTTCTGTCATGATGCTGTTTCGAAGGATTCTTTGTTTAGACCTTCCGTTGAGGCCTCTTATGTTCCAATAGATTATCTTCATAAGGAAGCGGGGGTGGTGTTGGGGAAGAAGGTATCAATTAGCTTATGTATTTTCCCCGAGTTTACCATGTAGCTACCTATTTGCTGGATCAGTTTTTGGGTGGATTTTCTTCCTCTTATGCCTGATTCCTCTGGTTGTTTGCACACTTCTTTCTATTCCTATGGGGAGGTACCAAACTCTGTGTTGGATCTATATGTCACTCCGACTATGGAGTTGAGGTATACTTTGTGTACTTTTCCGAGTTGATCCGAGGGGACAGATTAGAGTTCCTTATTTTTATTTTCTTTTTCTAGTCGGATGAGGTCGACTTCAGCTAGATCTTGCTCGTCCCATTCTATTTCTATTTCAATGATTTCTTCCTGTGGGGGGTTGACTGTTGGGGAGGGGGTGATTTGTTCCAGGATTGGTTCTGAGGGAAATTTTCTTTAAGCCTTTGAAAAGGTTGAAGCAGGGTTAGGGGCAAAGGGGATGGTGGTAGGATATTCTGGGATGGAGTTGAGGATTTCAAAAGAGTTTCTTGTGGAGGGTTCTGTATGGCTGGGTGGATGGGATTTTCTCTGAGATTGGTGTCTAAGACCTTGTACCTATGTGAAACCATCCTTGGAGTTAGCTTGCAGAGTGGGTTTGGGCTGGCTAGGTGCATTCATAAGGCAATCTCTGAAGAGGTGACCATGCTCGTGACATTTGCGACAACAAAAGGGAATTGTTCATAGTCTATGGTTTGATCCCATTCTTCATATTGATATTCAATTTTGATGTTTCCCGACAACGGTTTTGAAACATCCATGTAGACACACATGCAAGCATAGGAGGTGTATCTTCCCTATTTTGTGGCTTCCGCTGCTTTGACGAAAATGCCCAATGTGTTCCCTATTCCTTCCAAGATATCGCCTAGCCAGTATTCATGGGGAAAGGAATAGATTCGTATCCAGAGTAGAGAACATGTGGGGTCCTCTTTTTCAGGATGAAATTTTTCTATCCAAAATCCGAGATACAATCCTGCAGAGTTGTAGAAATATGACCCATTTTCAAAAACTCAGTTTTTATCTTCGAGATTGTGGAATATGGCCATGAAGAAACCTTTGGATCCCAGTTCTAGTACCAGGTGTCCCTTGGGTTTCCACCAGTGTTGTATCCATTTGCTAAGGTCTTGTTCTGATGGCCATAATTCCATAAACTTACCTACGAGAGCGTGATCTTTCATGTATTGGTTTTTCATACCAACTCTTGTTGGACTGATCACATACCTGGGTGATGTAGATGCTTGGGGTATTCATTTTCAAGGGGTCCATGATTGAGCCACTTTTGGATGAGGTGGGTCAGCCTCCATCTCCATGCCTTTGTTCTAGTTGAGCTCATCCTGGTACAATTGATTTCTGAACTCTGTTGGTGGTTCAAAGGTTGGCCTTGAGTTGGCTGATCGATTTGCTTCTCCTGCTGCAACCTTGCGATATGCGGGGGATTTTGCCCCCTCTGTTGGGTCCATTGAAGGTAGGTCAGACAATCAAGCGGGGGGTGGCTGGTGTGCACTTGAGAGAATCATAGACACAAAAACCCTAGAGACGTAGAGAAAACCCTAGCATTAGAGATCTTGTCTAGTTTACCATCTTTTAAAAATTTGAAGGAAATGAGGGTGGGATTTGATCCACTTATGTGTGCATGGGTCACGATACCATTTAATATAGTATCTCTAGAATAATGGAACAAATTTCATTTCTTCCAAGTTCACCCAATTTCTTAGTAAATTTGTGAAACATTTTACTTCTTCTACCTATTATCCACATGGAAATGGACAAGCTGAGTCAACTAATAAAAACTTGTTCAAAATTTTAAAGAAGATCATAGATGATAAACCCCGTCAGTGGCACACACTACTCACATATGCGCTTTGGGAAGATCAGACTAACACTAAATCTAGCACTATCCATACCCCATTCCAGCTCTTATATGACTAAGAAGTTATTATGCACATAGAACTCGAACTTACTTCTCTTCGGTTAGCGTTACATGTTGAAGAATTAAACACGACATATATTTCTCAAAGAATAAATGCCTTGCTTGCCTTGAAAGAACAAAGAAACCATGCTTAAGAAAATATGAGGAAAAGACAACAAATTGTTAAAAATTACTTTGATTAAAAAGCTAAAACTGCTATCTTTATAGCCGATGAGAAAGTGCTTCTTTGGGATTTTGCTCATCTTGATAAAGGAAAACATTCTAAATTTCAGAAGCTTTCGCTAGGTCCATACAAAATCACCTCTGTCATAGGTAATGATTCATACTTATTAAATGACACGAAAGAGCGATTGTTTTCATTCACAACAAATGTTTCACATTTGAAGAATTATGTTGAACTAATATGTTTTGATGGATCATATTTCTAATGCTTTATGTATATATTTTCCTTTGGTTTTATTTATTTTTATTTTTTTCCTGTATAGCTGATTTTCTTTTGACTTTTATCAGTTCTGGATTTTTGCTTTCTTTGACAATATGTTTGAGTAATATTGGATCACTTAAGCCACTTACTTTTTCATGCTAGCTGCAAAATTTTGCTGATATGCTGTGAAATTTATAAGAACAGAAAGAGAAATATGATCTTCTTTTGGGTCCGTAACACTACTTATGTAGTAGTTTCCTATTCCTACAAATTTCTTGCTGAAACATGATGTACAAAGCTGATCCCATTTTTCTTCTTTCTTGTTCTTCCCTCCGTACAAATTCTTTTTGCAAGAGTATATCAGAGAAATTCTTAACAATTTATAGAAAATTATGATGCTAGCAGAACCAAAGATTCTTCATTTCTAGCCAATTAATAATTTCCTAACCCGGGGAGTCTCTAGATGTTGACTCTCAAACTAGCCACCAGCCTGCAAATAGTTGCAAGGCATAATTAATTTTTTTTGATTATGTATGATATATTAAATATTTAACTATAGGTGGGACCCCTTAGGGACAAAGAATGGATGTTTAATTTCAATTATCCCCAAGATTGAATGTCATCACTTTGTTGAAATGGTCTCATTTACAATGATAATGCCTTTCTTTTTAGTTTGAGTATCAGTCTCACTGACAATTTGAATGCACAAGAAAAGGAAAATTTCTCCAAGGATATCTTATGCTCTATGCATCTCATTATTAAGAGGTTATTTTGACTTACACATAGAGACAATCATAAAATGTTGTTTTTCTATATTCCCCATAAAAAAAGAAACATATAACATCTTGATAAAATTCTTCTAACATGATGTAGTCTAAATAAATGGAGAGAGGACGAGTCATTTTTAAATGTATGAGGTTTATATGGTTTATCATGCATTAAAATATTTTGATTATAACATCATGCCACCACATTATTGTTTTATATATATACAATTTTATTTTTCCACGAAAAAAGCGTAATTCTATACATCCAAAGACTATTATTCCCCACACCCCCACCCTCACATAATATGTTTTCTCTATTATTCCCCCCACCCCTTGTCTCACATAATATGTTTTCTCTAATATTACCCCCCACCCCCACCCTCATATATGATGGTGTGTTTTCTCTATTATTCCCCCTACCCCCTCCCTCACATAATATGTTTTCTCTAATATTACCCCCCATTCCCACCATCATATATGAGGCTGGAAGTGGTGGGTAATATTAGAGAAAACATATAACCAAATTACATTTTGTAGGTTCCTTAAGCACAACCCAACCATGGGTAAAGTGATCAGAAAATAGAATCCCAAAAGGGCCTAGAAGCTAGCTAATAAGCCACAAAGAAAAATACAATAAATGAGCTGAGATGACAACATTGAAGAACAAGAAACCCCTCCACAAAAGAAACGACAGGAAATCAATCCCAAAGTAAATCTGAAATGCCAAAAGGACCACGTCAGAGCAATATGAAGCTATCACATCAACAAAACCAGAAGACAACGGCACCATAGAAGACACCAACCAATGAACACTAGAAAGAGAGAAACCAAAACGATGCATGCCCTCAAAAAAGGACCTCAAAGTGTCAAAGCATCAACACTACATGCCCTTAGTAAGGACCTCAAATCTCTGGCCAAACCCCCAAATGAAATGAGGAAGAAAGAGGCACCAAAACCCACCAAAAGGACCTCTATCTAAGCATACAACAAACCCTGAACAAACCAACATAACTAGAGAGAGGAATTGCAGTCCACAAACCCAACTACAACAATTTGAAACAAACCCCGTCCAACACAAAACAAAGCCGCTCCATATCCAACGCATACCCTACGCATGGGATCGAGGTTCTGCAGCCCGCAAACACTAGATCCAAACGACATCAAGGGGAAAATGAGAAGCACGACCACCAAAAGATGGATGCAAAGGAAACCTGGACGCAGAGCCCTGCAACAAAACAACAAACCAGATCAGATCGCAAGGAACAGATCCACAACAATGCACTCGAGACCAACAATCACAAGCCAGAATCGACGGACCAAAGATTGTCAACTACATTCGGCAAAGGCAAAAAATGCAGGCATGATTCAAGCTGTGACAAAGCTTATAGTAGNGAACTCAACGCTCATGCTATCGATCACCTCACAACTATACCATAGCGCCTGAATATTAAATGCATGTGTTGTCTGAACTACTAATGTGATTTCAATGTGGTTTTAATTGTGAATATTGGATATGAGGTTTGATGTGAAATTCAGGTCATCGTTTGAGTTGGCATTTTATGTGGTTGGTTGACGTGGTTATTTGGAATAGGATGGCTCACATACTTGGCATATTCTTGATCGTTGATTTATTATGGTAATAGTGGAAATATGATATGGATTAAAACATTGATTTGTTAATATTCTTTGAGGAATGTGACAACCCATGCATTCAATGCATGAGAATTGGGCATTTACTTACTCAGGTATACCACCTTGTGCCGGGGTTTTGGCATTTCATTTCAATTTCCATACTGGTTGAGTAGCACTTTGGTTCGAGATCTTGATTGTGGTAGTTGTGTTAACTGGAAACTTGTTTTTTTGGAAATATTTGAGTGCTAAGGAAAGGTATGGATACTCTAGCTCGTACCCATCAAATGCATTCTTTTTTTTTTGCAATAATAGTTTATGGAATAACTCCGCTTGACTAGTAAATGAGTATGCTTCTTTTGACTGTCCTCTTGAATTCGTCTTGTCGCTTCAAGAAATAATTTTACTTGTTTCATTGCTCTGGTGCAAACCCTCATTCTAAAAACTATTACCTCCAGGTCTCTACTATTAAGACTTCAAGGCAAGAAGGGATAATGCCTGCCTTATCCTTGGCAAGTACTTGTTATCCTAGGGTTTATAGTTGATTGCCACTATAAATCCTTTATTTTATTAAAATAACTACCATTTTATTATATTACATCTAGTAAGCCTTATATTCTTAACAATGTAAGCAATGTTTTGGTAAGAATGAGATCTGAACTAAACTCCACTATCATAGTGATCTGGATTGGATCATCATACAATTTGTCATGTATCTTGGTACTTTTTGGGTGGAAAAAATTGGAGGAATCAGCTTGCAGGGCCATTTTAGTGGCAGGTACCACTTTGGAAAATTGGGGTCCAAAAACTTTCTGATCCATTTTGAGGAATTAAATAACATTTTTTTGGGGTTACATTGTACATAACTTGTAACCCCACCCTGAATAATTTTCTACACTCTGAGACCTTTCCAATGGTGTGTCAAATGCCTCAATTAGAGTTCATATGCAAAAGTTATGTCTCTCGCAAGTTGACCTACTTTGTTGATTGCCATTGTATGAGTGAATTCCATGTTAGCCCCCATTACTCACACATATGGGGCTAGCCATGTGTGAAATTTTAATAAGATTCCAGAGGTCCAAACTTGATCACTAATTGAGGGTCGAGGAAGTCAAAACCCTAACCCTAGACGACTATGAGGCCATGTTAAATATCATGTCGCTAGGAGGAGAAAGGGTTCCATTATTTTGTATTGTACTTGTTACATAGTTGAGTAGAGCATCCAAGGAGGGGTATTTTGAGAGCATATCAAAGGAGGTAGGATATTATGTAGTAGTCATTCAAGCCATAATGTCAAAGGAAAATGCATAATGAGTACCTCTTTCTTTGTATTTTCTTCCCATAACTGAAGAAAAGATAGCAACGCATAGGCCTCGCCTTCTAGCTTGGTTTTCTCCTGTATTGGGTTTCCTAGGATACATATTGTGTTCAATTGTGTGGATGTTGTGTGTATTTTTTCCTATTCTTTCATTTTCCTATCTAGTTAATTTCATAAATTCAATAAAATCCAGTATTTAATTGATCTAGGATCTAAGGAAATAAATTTTGCAAAAATCTAATATTTTAGAATAGTTTAAGATCTATTTTGTCAAATTGTTCTAGTGGAATATCCATGAAATTTTACAGATCATATTGGTATTAGAGAAGTTTTCTTTAGGATATCTATGAAAAGTTACAGGATCTAGGAATTGGCTTCAAAAAAGAGTCATAGAACCCTAGCAATGTTGGTTGAGTCTGTTCACAACAACCCTCAAGATCCAACATAAGAGAGATTTACAAGGCTAGCAGAGAAATTCACCGACATCTCTTACAATATATCCCTCCTCATGGAGGCTCTAGTAAGAAAGCTCATACCATTTGGGGAGGTTGGAGGCTCTAACTTAGAGATCAGATAAGAGGGGAAAATAGGAGAAAAGAAAGACTCTTAAAAGGAGTCGAGGAAAGAGCAACGAAGTTCCAGTGCCATTACCCTTTCACAATTTTATCTAAAATGGAGGAGAAAGTGGATATCGAGCCATACCAAGGTGATATTGATGCACTAAATTCGAATCATTGGTTGCAACAATTAGAGGTCTATTTCAATGTTCACAATATAGATGAGAAGTAAAAGATTCATTTTCTCGACTAAAATTAGAGGGTCATGCATTGACTTGGTGGGAAATACACATGGAGACACTTAGGCTGGATGGTGATCCACTAGTAACTAAGTGGGAGGATTTGAAAACCCTCATTAAGTGCCAATTCTACCATGCCAAGTATGTATATGACCAATGGATCCATTGGCATTACTCTAGGCAAAGGAAAAGGTAGAATGTGCATGAGTACACCATCGAATTCGGAAAGATGGCTATTATGTTGGGTATTTCTCCCAAGAACTTAGATGTACTCCTCAAGTATCTGGGGGGTCTACATAGTCATTTGTGAAAACAAGTGATGCTCTTCAAGCCCAAGATAATTGATGAGGCATGTGTGCAAGCACAATGTCTAGAAAATATAGGCCACAAGAAAGGACAACCAAGTGGTTCCAAGTAGAAAGAGCTCCAAGATGCTTCTAAGGAGGGGAAGAACAAGTGTAAAGGGAAAGAACTGAAGATGACAACCACTACACAACAGTGCAAGGATCCAAGTAACCATTTTAATATTGATGGTCACACTGAGGAAAAGTGTTGGAAACTACATTTAGAGCCAAACCCTAAGAACCGTAAGAAGGATGTTGATTCGGATTTTATGAGAAGAACAAAATGACTACAGATTATTAACAAATGCTTAACACAAAATAATAGAGATATAGTAAAACTGGTTTTCTATTCAATAAGGAAATAAGTTGAAACTGTAAAATGCAGTGGAAAACAAGCTTGCTGGAATGGTGGCGGATTATCTCTGAGAAGAGATGTGATGGATTTGCTCATTCACAAGAATATGATTACAATGAGGCCTTGAAGGCCTTTTTACAATACACAAAATCCAAAACCCTAACCCCAGAAGATGAAAAGCCAACAATTTTGTGGACCCCATTTTGGGTAGTTTGGTGTATCAACTTCCCGGGGGCGTAACTTTGGCATACGATCTCCGTTTGGGGTAGACAATAGCTCATTGGAAATATCTATCCGAGGAATACAACTATTGACAAAAATATCATGATGATATTTTTCAATCGGTAGATGCCCAAAAAACGTCGTTTGGGGCCTCAAAACGGCTCCGAAAGTTCAGGACCCTAAAAACTGCTAAAAATAGTAAATTACCAAAATTGCCAGAAAGTTGTTCTGAGCCAGTTGGAAAAGGTGGGTGGCCACCAATATCCACCTGGATCAGATGCCAAGAAGATGAGCCTTCTATCCACAAATTCAAGAAATTCGGTAGAGAGCAGTTCATATGTGGATGAGAAGATTGTCTGCACTCTAGTGCAGAAGGAGGTGAATCTGAGTAGCTTTCATCACAAGGAAGAGAAGGAGACAATACAAATTTTCCATATCAATATCCAGGTCAAGAAGACCAAGGTAGATTCTCTATTTGATTCTGGTTCACATGCCAATCTCAGAGTAGCCAATCTGGTCAGGAAGCTTGGGTTGGAGGTTCATGATCATCTAGCCCATATCCATTGGGGTCATTAAACAAGGATACATAGATCAAGGTCACAAAACAATGTAAGATAAAATTTGTTGTAAGTTCATATTTTATTGATGGAGTGGAGTTAGATGTAGTACCTCTTGATGTGTGTGGTGTAGTGTTTGGAAGCCCCTACATGTGGATGAGGGATGCGATCTTCATGCAGTGAGAAAACTAGTACTGCTTGATCGAGGATGGGAAGTATTTCATCATCAACGTACATAAAAGTAAATCGAATATCTCATTGGTAAGTGCCAACCAAGCCAAACAGTTGATTAGTTCAAGTAAGAAGTATGTTTTTCTTTTCTTATGAGAGAATCAACTGAGTGATGAATCAGTAGGAGTAAAGGCATCCCTACAGGGATGTACTAAAAAGAAGAAACAACATTTGGAGGAGTTGTTGCAGGCATACAAAGGAATGTTCCAAGAGCCTAAAACACTGCCACCTAAGAGGGAAGTGGAGCACAAGATATAAGTGTTTCCTAAATCCCCATTGCCAAATATTGGGTTGTATAGATAGTCTATTTTGGAAGCAGATGAAATGAAGAAATAGTTGTAGCAACTTCTAGAGAAAGGAGTCATTTGACCAATCACCTCCCCTTGTGGGTCAACTATCATCATCATACCCAAGAAGGATGAGACTCGACAAATGTGTATCGACTAAAGAGATTTGAACAATATTACACTTAAGAATCGATACCCTCTACCCATGATCGATGGCTTGTTAGACTGGTGGTATCATGCCAAGTACTTCACCAAGTTGGATATCAAATTGAGATACCAACAGGTACATGTCAAAGAATAAGACACTCGAAATACCACCTTCAAGACAAGGCAAGGTTTGTATGAATGATTGGTCATGCCATTTTGGTTTATGTAATGTACTAGCTACATTTATGAGACTGATGTATTACATTAATTTTTAGATTCATTTTGTTATAATTTATTTGAATGATATATTGGTTTATAGATCTACCTAGGAGGAGCACATATCACATCTCTTGTAGGTGTTAGAGACTCTGGAAAAGAACCAGTTGTTGGCTAACCTCAAGTAATGTGAGTTTGCTCAACAATCATTGGTGTATTTGGGGTATGTGATTAGTGGAGGGGAGTGTTAGGATATTTAGACACTTAGGAGTTAGTTAAGATCTACTTGGTCTAATATGTCGTTAGGTAAAAGTGTGTTTCTTTAGTA
>SNQJ01S0046971.1:16756-37510 GCA_010110895.2 Picea sitchensis | reverse complement strand
GGGCCTTAGACTTTGTAGGACCCATCAACCCCCCATCCAATCAAAAAGTTTACATAGTGGTCTACACAGACTACATGACTAAATGGGTGGAAGCCAAAGCACTCCACAGAACAACCGAAGAAGTAGTTTTAGATTTCTTATTTAAAGACATCTTCATCAAATTTGGAGTGCCAAGAGAATTAGTCACAGATGGAGGACCTCCTTTCACTTCTCATGGTTTCAAAACCACCCTTCAAAAATATCATATTCAGCATAGAATGACTACAACATACCACCCCCAAGCCAATGGATAGGTGGAAAGCACAAACAAAGTATTAAAAGCCATTCTCAGAAAAATAGTGAAGGAAAACAGAAAGGATTGGTCCTACAGGCTCCCTGAAGCATTATGGGCCTATAGAACTACCTAGAGAAATACTACAGGATTCTCTCCCTATGAATTAGTCTATGGAAAGAGCGTTGTCTTTCCTGTGGAATTTGAAATAAAAACCTTAAGGACTACTTTAACTATCAACCTTGATTTGACCGATGCACAGACAACTAGGTTGCAACAAATTAATGAATTGGACGAGAAAAGACTAGATGCCATTCAACAGACAACCATAATTCAATAGCAAAGATCAAAATGGCATGACAAAACTATCAAGAACAAGCAGTTCCAAAAAGATAATTGGGCCCTACTGTATGACTCTCGGTTCAAAGAATTTCAAGGGAAACTGCGTACAAGATGGCTTGGACCTTACGAAGTAGACACTGTTTTCCCCAATGGAACAATAAGGCTCCTCACAATCGATGACTCCAAAACACCGTTACTTGTAAATGGTCATCGGCTCCGTCTGTACCAGTTCCCTATTTCCAAAGAAGATTTTAAGGCTGCATGCATGGCAGACTCCCATTACCTCTTATTAGAGGAGGCTCCTACCCCTCATTGTAAATAATTCTTTTAAAGTTAATTTCTTTAGTATTAGATTAGATTTTATTTACTAATAATCCCTGTCAAGAAATACCATGTTACAATCGATTTTTGCAGATTCCTGATCAAAGCACAGGCTACTAGGAAAGGACGATCCTATTTTATGACGAGACAATTTTTCCCATTGTTTAAACACCACTGTTCAGTGACTTTTTCACTTTTCCATTGCTGAAACAGCATTGTTCAGCGACTTTTTCACTTTCCCGTTGCTAAAACACCATTGTTCAGCGACTTTTTGACTTTCCCCATTGCTGAAACACCATTCACAACAACTTTTCGCCTTCTCCCTATTGCCAAAACACTACAGTCCGACAATTCTTCACATTTTTTTTCATCGATGAAGCAACACCGTCCAGCAATTGTTTCACCACATTTTTCCCATTGCTGAAACACCATTGTTCAGCGACTTTTTGACTTTCCCCATTGCTGAAACACCATTCACAACAACTTTTCGCCTTCTCCCTATTGCCAAAACACTACAGTCTGACAATTCTTCACATTTTTTTCATTGATGAAGCAACACCGTCCAGCACTTGTTTCGCCCCGTTTTTCCCATTGCTGAAACACCATTGTTCAATGACTTTTTGACTTTCCCCATTGCTAAAACACCATTCAAAACAACTTTTCACCTTATCCCTATTGCCAAAACACAACAGTCCGATAATTCTTCACATTTTTTCATCGACGAAACAACACCATCCAACAATTGTTTCGCCCCGTTTCTCATGTTGCTGAAACACCATTGTTCAGCAGTTCTTCACATTTCTTCATCAACGAAACAACACCGTCCAACAATTGTTTCTCCCCGTTCTTTTCTGTTGCTCAAACACCAACTTTTCAACATTATTTGTCAGCAAGCTTTTGTTCTATCATACTATAGTTTGTCCTTCCAATCAACAAATACTTGATACAATTCATCTAACAAATCAAAAGTCTATGCCACAACCGCTGCAGAACTATCATGGACAGGCATTATATTTTGTTTGCAGCACAAATCAGAAGGTAAGGCGAGGTATGTAAATTTTATGTAATACAATTAAGCTATAGTTAATGAGAAGATTCCAAATCATTATGACCACTCGACTGAAATCATTATTAGCCACACTTGACGGGAGGGGAGGACATATCAAACCTTTTATACCATCATTTCACACGAATCCACCACCGCCATTCCTATTTTACCATCCTTTCACGTGCTTTACCACCATTTGCATACCTTCACTCGGAAAACTCACTCTGCACAGAAGTTGTTACTCAAACTCTTTGAAGGTGTATTTTACCGAGCTGGTAGCTATGGGAGGCTCTGTTATATGGAACGAACCCGCCACGACAGCCCTGTTAGAACATTATCCAGTAGCTTATCAAAATTTTCAGCAGACAGGATGGCTCAGTTATTTTCAAAGACTCCAGTGGTATGATGAACAACAAGTTCTCCAATTCGCTCAAAACCTCCAGGAAGACCATTCCACTGTTCAAGGGGCCCAAATTTCAGTAACAGAAGAGGATATAGCATAGGTTTCAGGTCTCCCCACCAATGGCATTCGCATGTTCAGCCGTAAACATATAATTCGAAATGCCCAACCAAACTTCTTCCTCCCAGAAGAACAAATTGTATTTAAAGGTCGGGGTGTCCAACTTAGCTCATTGCCGCCCCCATGGACGGAAGTTGAAAAATTCGTCAAACACTACCTTACCTGCGAAGACCGATACCAGGTAGTCTACCAGCATGATTTTCTTTTGTTGTCTCATTTACGACATAATAGATTGGTGAATATTCCTTATTATCTGCTCGACTGTCTCAAAAATATGTCGCACTACTGCAAAAAGGCTAAAGTTCCCGCCCTTTCACTCACCCATCATAGTCTTGTCCAACTACTTATCCAAAGGGGTTTTTCCCAACAAAACCCTCCACTAAACAACCCACCCATAAACCCCCAAGAAGCTGCTGAAATTCCTGAAAATCTTCAGGGACAGCAACCACAAAACCCTCCAGACTCTCTAGAAGAATCTAACAGTCCACCTACAGAACCAATCAGTCCAGTGAACCCCCCTACCATACCAAGCTCGCCCCATACTTTACCAGAATCATCCACCCCCGCCCTTCATATTCTCAATGATGATTATGAGCCAGACAATTCCCCCTACCCTAGCATTGAGGAAAGACCCCCACGAAAATGAAAGCAAATTCCTTTCTTTCTGCCATTCTTACAAAGGAAATGAACAAGGCCCTCAACAAGGGAAGCCACTATGACCACCACCATAGATTCCCAACCCATCCGACTAATACCCCGTACACCTCTAACCTCCCAAATGCCAGAATCCTTGCCTATTCCACCCATGGACACTGAAACACAAGAACCAGATGCCCAGGGTGTTGCGACATCATCTGTTTCAAATCAAGTAGCTGAAACACAAGAACCAACTACCCATCAAGTAGCTGAAACACAAGAACCAACTACCCATTTAGTAGTTGAAACACAAGAACCAACTACCCATTCAATAGCTGAAACACAAGAACCAGCTACCCATTCAGTAGCTGAAACACAAGAACCAGCTACTCACCCAGTGGCTGAAACACAAGAACCAGTCATAGCTGTCACACAAGAACCAGCTACAGCTGAAACACAAGAACCAGCTGCTGATATTGATACTGAGATGCAGGAATCAGAGGTCCAGGGTGTTGCAACATTACTCTCCTTACATCAAGAAGCTGAAACACAAGAAGCAGCCGTCGATGTAGCTGCTCCATAAGAACCAGCTAGTACAGCGGCGACTGCTACACAAGAACTAGTCACCCCTCAACCAGAACCAACAATGGCCTCTCTCTTAGAATAAAATGAGTTTCTAAAGTCGGAACTGGAATCCTACAAGAAAGATCTAGCCAGGGAAAAGGAAGCCTATGAAAAGGAACTCAATTTGTACACCCTAGCTCGCACTGTGACCATGTCAGAAAGAACTACAATAGAAAATCCGTGTAAAGAATATATGTGCTATCAATGTGGGGATATCTACTATCAAGCAGGCTACAAAGTAATGCAAATCCCAATGCAAGGAGTTTCCCCTACTCCTCCAACTTTCATATTCAAAGAAGAACCTATTGTTACACAAGAACCAGCCATAGCCATCACACAAGAACTAGCTATAGCTGAAACACAAGAACCAACAAGATCCCCCAAGACTAAGACTGCGCCCTGCCCTGCAACAAATGTCAAATTTCAAACCCTTTCTTTTGTCAAAAAAGTTGTACAAATAGTGTTTATTGAGGAATTTACACCTCCCAGCCAGATCAATATCCACACTTTTGTGGAACAATCTACTCAGACCTTACCTCACCCCACTACTTGCAACGTTGAAACACAAACTCAACCATGGGATGAGCAGGCAGTAATACAGAAATGGAAGAAAGAGTATGCTGCTACACAGGCCGAAAGCTTGCAAGAGCACAGACAAATTTGGATAAATCACACTTACTCAAATTGGGAAGCTTTAGAGCAGACACGCCAGGAAGCTCGTTCCCTTAAGAAGCAAAACAAAGAGTTGAAAGGTAGATTGGCCCTGGTATTTGACTTGGCACAAAAGCTATTGGCTACAAGGAAACCATCATGTAATTACTCCTTGTTCCTTATGAAGTGACTTACATGATTTCATATCAAATCAATCACAGAGGGCAGACCCCATGCAGTACTACACCAAACAGATTTTGTCAAAACCTTTGCAGAAGCCTCTGCTAGGGATCAACACCTCCTCTGTGAGGCATACTTTCATAACGAGGCCATCCCTGAGAACAACCAGCTAAACCTTAACCATCTTGTTGCGGACATCTAGATTCGGGCATTCACCTCCTTTCTCCACAATCAGATTTTGTGGCACGATGACTTCCTGGTTGCCAAGCACAATGAAGATAACCGCCTTCTCTGGATAAGACCAGAACCACAGAATGCAACCACCTTTGTCATAGAATATTATCAGTTCTTAAAGAAAACAGGGATGACTAAACATGTTCAGCAACTACAATCAACAGTGCTTCAGGATTGTCAGCACTTCATCAGATCCATAGAGATTGTTGCCCTCCAGGAAAATCCTGTTTTGGCAGCAATCCACTGAGAAAAGACAGGAACATAATCCTTTTAGTCCCACTAACCTTGAGGTATCAATCTCTAGGGTACCTAACTACATCCAGTGTGTTCAACAATGTGTTGAAAGCTGGATAGGGTACTGGTTTTATTTTCCTATCCTCTGGTTGCCAATAGAAAGATATCAAATCCATTATAAGTTGCCTAAGAAGACAGAAACAATAGCTTGGCAAAGGTTACAACGAGTCCAAGGGTTTAGAGCGCCAATAGACAGTACCTCCCACAGCTACTGCTTTTGTAACTTGCACGCTCAGAGTCGGTATTCAGACTCTGATTTAGAGTGAAGTTGCCTGAGGACATGCAACACTTTAAGTTGGGGGGGATGTTAGGACCACACAATGTACCTTTTTGCTCATACTTTTTGCCACTATTACACTCTTGATCACTCACATTTAAACTCATATTATCACTTTATCCTAT
Organism: Picea sitchensis; assembly: GCA_010110895.2. Taxonomy (NCBI): domain Eukaryota; kingdom Viridiplantae; phylum Streptophyta; class Pinopsida; order Pinales; family Pinaceae; genus Picea; species Picea sitchensis. The sequence goes on along the minus strand of SNQJ01S0046971.1, from coordinate 31,987 downwards.
CTTTCCAAAGGTATATAACGTCTCTTCTCTTTACTATACGTTTAATCTGTTTTGCATATAATTTCACAGCACTCTCGTACTTAACCATTGACTAGAAATGTATAAGTGTTGAAACGATTCAAACTGTAGATTAGCATTTGAGGCCTTTTGCTGAAACAACAATTCATAGAAGCTGTTACACAGTCCATGGTCGACGATGCTGAAACAAAGAAGTTGTTACACAGTCCATGGTCGACGATGCTGAAACATAGAAGCTGTTGCACAGTTCATGATCAACGATGTTGAGGAAGTTTTTACATAGTCCATGACCGACGATGCTGAAACACAGATAATGTTACATAGTCCATGGTAAACGATGCTGAAATACAAAGGAAGCCGTTACACAGTTCGCGGTCAACAACAACTCACACAGATTGACTACAACAGCTTCACCGTGAGCCAAGCACCAACCATCATTGCTGCCTGGGAAGTGTTGAAACAGTCAGAATGCAAATCCCGTGGCTGAAACAGCCTGTGATTTGCGATGTCGAAACATCATACAACAACAGAAACAAGAAAGAGCTATTACTCCAACCGTAACAACAACACCTCACTCAGCACTTGTAATAGCATTCTATTGCGGGAGACTAGGATATCCCATTCCGGTTTAGAAAGTCGATTTGACTAAGAATAGGACTCAGATACATCTGTAATTTTTTATCAATTGTATTGAAGGGATTACCTCTTTAAATAAGAGGAAATCACCATTCGAGAGGATCTCCAGTTTTTGGTACGAAGAAAGTTTCACAGAGAAGGATGTACTTCATTTTCAGATTGTAATATGATACATTGATAGATGAATAAAAGAATGTTTTGAGCATCCTTCTCTAGCCTCTTCGTCTCAGGGGAATCTTGTGAGAAGGGAGGGCTCACCTTCTTCACAAGATTCACCCGTTAGTGTTATAGTGTGTTAGTGTGAATTATGTTGATGCTTCGATTAATTTGTTTTGCTGAAACACTACAAAACTTTGTCTTATTGAACGATTACATTGTTTTCATGTGGTTTATGCTTGGGTAATTGTTAATCATTTTAGTTGGCAATCCTGTGTGATGAATTTGAGGAAGTGTGCTAATCAGAGACTGGTGCTAAAGGTTCCTGCTTAAGGGAAGGAATTAGAGTCCTGTTCTCTGTCAAAATTAGTCATCTTTCAATTATTTTCATGAGTGTGTTAATCAGAGACTGGTGCTGAAGGTTCCTACTTAAGGGAAGGAATTAGAGTCCTATTCTCTGTCAGAAGTAGTCAGATTTCAATTATTTTCATGAGTGTGTTAATCAGAGACTGGTGCTGAAGGTTCCTACTTAAGGGAAGGAATTAGAGTCATGTTCTCTGTCAGAAGTAGTCAGCTTTCAATTATTTTCATGAGTGTGTTAATCAGAGACTGGTGCTGACGGTTCCTGCTTAAGGGAAGGAATTAGAGTCATGTTCTCTGTCAAAAGTAGTCAACTTTCAATTCTTTTCATGAGTGTGTTAATCAGAGACTGGTGTTGAAGGTTCCTGCTTAAGGGAAGGAATTAGAGTCATGTTCTCTGTCAAAAGTAGTCAGCTTTCAATTATTCTCATGAGTATGCTAATCAGAGACTGGTACTGCTTAAAGGAAGGAATTAGGGTCTTGTTCTCTATTAGAATAGTTAGCTTTCAATGCATTAATGAGTTCATGAAAGTGTGTTAATCAGAAGCAAAGTGCTGAAGTTCCTGCTTAGGAATAGGGTCTTGTTCTCTAGTGACAGAATAGTTGTTCTTTCTTGTTGGAGCTGTTATTTTAATGTAATCCAGGATTCTTTAGATTAATCATCTCTTTAAGCTATGCAATAAGTAGGGTTCTTTTTTGTGATTCAAGCTAGAACTTCAGTACATTCAGGGCAAATGTGATTAATAAAGTTTTCTTTACTTCAACTCTAGGTTTCTTTTGGAATTGAGCATATATAGTGCATGGTTACCTTTGAAATAAACATACTTCCGTGGGTTGACAATTTATGTAGCACTTGATTGTTTAAATTAATTAAGCAATTATAGTGACCAACACCCTACTAGTCTCGTTGGAGTCCTAGTCTAACCCACGCTGATAAGCTCCTCCTCTGCTATGAGGGCCTTCAGGATGACATCATGCAAGGTCTGAGGCATCAAAATCCTAACCTTTTCATGCAGGCTGTCGTTAAGGCTGAATACGAACCTGTTGACCATAATTTTCTCAGTGTTAAGGTGCAGAGCACACTGGAGCAGCTCCATAAAATGAGCCTCATACTCGGGCACCGTATGACCTCCCTGTGGTAAGGCGTTGAACTCATTGAGCTAATTCTCAATGAATTCCTCTGAAAGATACCTCTCTTGGAACCATTCCTTGAATACTTCCCATGACATGTCTTCGATGACCATGTTCAACTACGGTAGGAGAATCTTCCACCATAGAAGAGAACTCCCCTTCAATTGAAAGATTGCCATCTTCATGTTGGAGTTTAATCGCAATGTGTGAAGCACATCGCCATGTTCTCCAACCATTCCTCAGTGGCTGTCTGGGGCACCAAAGTACTCGGGAAATTTTACCTTCTCGAGTTCATGGTGAACACCATCGGTACTGACCAGATCACGTGGTGGAACCTCAGTGGGTGCCGACGCCCAAGCCTCATCTTTGTCCAAATGGCTGATCAGAGCCTCGGACATGCGCTGAAAATATCTCATCATTCTGACTACATAACCAACTCCTATCTACTCCCGTCTAAGAACCTTCTCATCTCCATGGGGGTTAGACCCCTTAGGCATGGTTTCTACTGGAGGCATTGCGCCTCCTCCCCTAGCACCCCGTTGTCTTCCTCCACGATGTCCTCTAACCATGATTACCTGCATGCACACAAGTCAACTCAATCAGTAATAGTATAATAAATTATATCAACGAAAGTCGTAGTGATCACAAGTCACGGGTTGAACTCGGCTCTGATAGTATATGTGTCAAACCTCCCGTTGTTACGACGACAACCTCTCATAGCAACTGAAATTTTTTACTTTTTTGTGTGTGTGCAGGTGTACAAGGGTAATAGAAACATTAAACTTTGTGTTGCACATGACGATGAACAAAACATAAGCAAATAATGACTTAAAACGAGAGATTCAGGAAAATTAACGAGTACAAAGAATGACACCCATGGTCACGTTCAATAGATCAAATGTCATAAGGGATCCAATGATAAATCTCTTAAATGTATGACAAAACTACAAAATTTGAGTAAATCAATTTGGTTGAAAGGAAAATTTTCTCTCCAACTCCTATCCTAGTATATCATTTATCAATATATAAAGGATTTTATATTACCTATTAAATTACAAAAGACTTTAAAAGGAGTCCCTTAAACATTGAATCTTTTACAAATACACACTTAACTTGTTTATTTTATAAATAGACACAGCTTCATACTAACCTATAGATCTATTCAAGGGTATTTTATTGCACCCCAAAAGACAATATGGACCTATGATAAAACAAATCTCCCTTTATCACTACTTAGTAGATCCAAGTTTAAAAATCGACAACTTTAATATAAATCGATAGCTGGCAGTCAACTAATTTGGAAAAACATATTTTCATCCTTCAACACTTATTAATCAGAGGTAATTATGGATCTAATATTTAGTAATCGGAGCTAATATAAAATGAAACTAGGAAGAATATATCAAGTCAGGGTAGGTCCAAAATAACACAAGGTTAATTGATCAAGAAGGCCCAAGGTAGTTTTAATTGAAAATAAATATATTTAGGTTTATAATTGAAATTTTATTTAGATATCTATGAGAACTCTCACTAAAAGGGGAATAATCTAGACTTTCCATAATAAAAATATCCATCTAACAGTAATTTGAATGCTCAAGTGATTATGAATAATTTCTAATACGGATTTCTATCTAGTGAACAGAGCTCCATGAAACTCATGCATTTCTAAAATGGGTACCTACGTACAGGTCTATCTATCCCTAGTTAATAAACCAGGAGAAATATGGTTCCAAGAAAATAAACCATGTATTGAACAAGCAGATACCCAGATGGACAGAGACTGATAGTTGATACTAACACCCTCACCTTGGATTCATCATCCAAAAGAGTCATGGCAGTGTTGCCCACGTGGATTTAAAATCCATTTGTTGTCAACGAATCTTGTCTATCATTATCAGAGAAGGGTGCGGTCAAGGGTGAACTGTCAGTAGCCTCACAGAATGTAGATTCGATTCCCAGCCATTACCATCAAGCCATCCAACATTCGTTGAGTAGAATCCCAAGGGTATTAATTATTATTATTATATATTTTTTTCAACGTAGAGGTAAATTGATGGCCCGATTGGTGCCTAAAATCGTTGTAGCTTATCCAAGGGTGTGCTATGTCCTCAAGGCAATGCCAAGGCTAGGATCACCGAGTCAATTAATGATAACACTCATCATTATTGATGTTAGGCATAAATTAAGACCTTACATGCCGGTTCTGAGGAATCATCATTGGGCAAGTATTAAGAGACAATCTAGAATGCCAAACATGAAATCGTTGTTCAAAAATTAAGCTAGGGGTATGTCATTCATTAATATCCATCTCTACCAGACATATATTCGATGTCAATCATAAAACATTGTCTGTAATATTATAGAGGATAGCTCTCTGCCCATCATTAATATTAAACTCGTTGCCAATCATATATTCACTGTCATAAAAATCCTTGTTCAAGAAATCATAAATTCACTAAATCGATGTTGTTCTCCTTACTTGCTTCAGATGAGGTTCAAAGATATCCACTCTACTTGCAAATTTCAATTGCTATAATCAATGTTATTCATCTCGCAGTGGTAAAAATAAATTTGCAATCAGATGCATCAGCAAGGATAAAGTCGTTGTTTAATTATCAATAAAAATCCACAGTAAGGAATAATAAAATCCATAATTATTGGCAATAATTATCGTTATCCCATGATGTTAAAGAATAGTAAGCTAACAATGATAAAATCATTTTTGACTGTTAAATCGTACTGAATATCAATCATTCTATGAATATTAAAAGCGTTTGACAATACATGTAAATCACTATCCAAAATATTATTGTCAACAACAAGAAACACTATCCAGATTCTCTGTACATAGTGCATTTAAGAAATTCCCTGTGTATTTCATGGGAGGAATGCATGCATATGTACATAATCACATTTTATGTAAATTCGCATCTACAACATTAAAACGAATGCAGATATATCAAAGGAAAACAAACACGGATTGGAGATTAATGCCTTTCACATCTCGGGATTCTAATAAAAATGCTAACAACAGTAAGAGAATTCCTGAGCCATAAGGATAACTCGTCGAAGGGATTGCAGGGACTCTATCAGTCAAGGCGCAACAACATAAACAATAAGGAAAGAAGATAATCCATACGCAGAGGCCATACCAGAGGACGCAAGTCAAACGATCAGTCAAGGATATCAACAGAGGGAGATGGCTAAGGGTTCACCTTCAGATCACCATCCTCGTACATAAAAGCAAGGCATTGAGATCCATAAGTATTTTAACACTAGGTAAATGACCGTAGATTAGGCTCTTAGACAACTGCTCAGGCGAGGACTGCCGTGCTAGGGACAAAAAGCATACAATCGCATGGGTCACTGTCAACCACAGGGCTCTCAAGTCATGCAGGGATGAAGGCCACGGGAAATCAATCAACCAAAGAATCAGTGAGGTTAAGAAAAAGGGGTCCACTAACAATCTAAACACCTAATCCATTTACAATCAATATGAAGATCCAAGCATAAGTCCTAATGCATTTTATTCTACCAAATAAAAGAGTGTACCCTTGCCTGATTTCCCACTTTGAATGACGTCCCACGCTTCGTGCAAATCCCGCTCACCGATCATCGAGACCTCACTAGTACCTCCCAACCAACACTAGGGGTACTCTTCTTCCCCCTTAGCCCCCCGAGCTGCAAAGGGACCACACACACTATCCATATATCTCGTCTATCTCCCAGCTAGCCTCAGAAGGCCGAGCCACCACTCCTCTCTGAGTTGGGTATCCCAACTCCCCACAAGTAAATCAGTCAAGTTGATATTTCTGCAATGTAACATTACACAAATAGAAGATGATCCTTCATCCTTCTCCTTCCTTTATTTTATATAGCTTCGAACTTCCTTTCTTTCCTAAATCTCATTTAATTAAAGTTTTTAAAAATAAATTCCTAAATTTTCTCTCCGTACAAGTGTCCCCCATCCCCTACATTCCTCCAAAAATTAATTTCTTTAATTAAGTAATTATCTTTATTTCCCTCAACCACCAAGAGTTACTCCTAGAATCACTCCTAGGTGTCCCTAGTTTCCCTTACAGGTTTTAAAGGCTCTCCCTATTATGAAAATGCTAATTTAGTTTAAAATTCGAAATCTCTTAAATGCAGATTCTTTACTAAGTTGACTTCCCGCTTTTTCCCTTAAGTTCCCCTTTTTCCCTTTTATGTTACATCCTTTCCCTAGTTTCCTATTTTTTTGATTTTCCCTCTTTCCCCTTTTTCTTAGAACTCAAAAAGGCAGGTGTGGAATTTAATCCTTTTTCCCTTTTATCATTAATTTAGTATCTTTTTAAATTTTCAAAAGATAAAATAATTAAATCCCTCTTTACATTTTATATCCATAGATTTTAATTCTTATGAATAATTTAATTTCTTACTCCCTTCATGTTACAAAATTTTATGAAGATTATAATTATTATTTAAGTGGTTTTATTTTATATTTTATTATTTTATTTNAAACTAAATTTACCCCTAGCGAAATTTTAGACTTAGAACTTAGATTTGTACTGGGCAACATTTAATTAGGATAGTTGTTTTAAAATTTCTTAATATGTTACTTGTCTTAGGGCCATCTAGGTTCATCCCTTTATCATCATCAATTCGACGTGCCCTTCAGGACCCACTAGGTGCTCCAAGGGTGCCAATCACCTCATTTGTTCCTTTGTGTGACGTACCCTTCCAGACGCACTATGTGCTCCAAGGGTGCCACTTGCCTCTTGACTGATTGATAGACATCAATAACCCCTGGTGTCAACACTCTGCCAGGTGAACTTGTGGGAGACTAAGGGATTCTAAGGAATAAGGCCCCCGCCTTATTGTGCGCCCCTTAGAATCATCGTGAGCGACTGTCGTAGTCTACCCTCACGACATCGTGGGTCCTCTAAAACTAGGTAATCATTAACCTGTAGTTCAAGCCATGGCGGGAATTCTAGTAGGCTATGGCAGGTTTGTTGTCCACACCTCTCCCTCACATCTCTGGTATTCATGTGTGACCCCTTTACTCCATATGTGAGTCTGGTCGACAAGCTATCATCAGCTTGCATCATCAAAAAATCATGTTAGAACATATCCACATTATATCATCTAATCATATGCACTAATATCACAGTAAAACAATCAAACCCTAATGTCACACTCCTTGACTCGATTTGGAGTTCAAGGGGTTCCATCGATGCCTCTGCATCCTTGAGGTCAAAAAACCTACACACTCAGTAAAACTAAGTCACTAACACCTGTCTAAGTCAATGTAGTAAAGCAACTTATCATGAACCCATAATGCCTCATAATTAAAATCAAGAGTTTTAATATCATAATAATCTGGATCACTTGCGAGCAAGTGTCATCAAATAATAAGTTCACTCAGTGTGCCAGAGAAGGATGTTATAGGGGAGGGGAGGGTCCATATGATCTTCCACCTTCATGTGTTTGGCCTTGCTTAGTACAGGATAAATTATCCTCGAAACCAAGACAAGCTCATTCATATGTGTACCATCTTGATCGTAAATGTCATCATTGTTTTTATAGTATTGCATCAACCCATTGATCTATCTATCCCCTCTCTTCCTCGTTTCATTTGAACTTTCTCGGATTAATGTCATGCATGGAACTCCCAACATACCCATCGTTATGATCATGCTCTTTATTTTCATTTCCTATGTATTTCAATACTAGCATCATGCAAATTAGGACCATGCATTTTGTGGAAATAAGAAGGAGCTAGATGACGTTTCTTATTTAAATAATGATTTTCTACCAATAGTCTTTAATTTATGGATAAAAGAAGTATGTACTTAGATGAGAAAAAAAACAAAGACATGAAATAATTGATGAAGCTTGTGAAATTTATTAACTAGTACTTTTTTAGTAGCGTTATTATATGTAGTTGTAGTACTAGATGGAAGAACATGTGTGTTGAACGAATTTTAAAAGGAACAATGAAAATACATTGTGTTGGATCTAGACATGGGAGACAATCACCTGTGAATGGGGCCAACATTGAAATTTTTTCAAACATTTTTTGTATTCACTGAAATTTAACATTGATAGATTGTTTGCATGAATTAACGATATGGGAGAGTTTATAGACTTGAATATGACTCACACACCCACTTGTTTCCATCATCAATTCATCATGTAAACCATAAACGTTATTTTTCTTTGCAGGTACACAAATTGGGCGGCACAAGTTTTAAGTTTGCATCAACCTTTTTTCATTTTTCTTTCAAGTTCTACATTGTCTATTATACAATGTATGTGTGTCATATTTGTGATGAAAAATCCCTCTTTTCTTTCATTGTTTCAACATCATCAAAATATGCATGTCGAGATGGTGTTGTATCAATGTCACTAAGTATTGCATGCGTCGATGGCATCATTATGGTGTCAGTATGGTAGTGTCATATTTAAATATCATCATGGTTATGTCATCATGCTAGTGTCATATTTAAATATGCACACCTTGTGACCTTTGTTCCCAATAACCACATCCTTCTCATCCACATTTTTATTACATTTCTCTTCTATTGGACATTTGGGCTAGTCCTTGACCACTATATGTGGTACAATTTATTTGTCCTGTCTATCCATTTCAAATATTGTATCAATATCTTCGTTGAAACTATTTGAAAACATGGGAATTTGGCCCATGATTTTTGTTGAAAGAAGAAGGCACTAGATGATATTTCATATTTAAATAATGATTACGTACTAAAATATATCTAAAATATTGTAGAAACAAAGTATGTCTTAGATGAGATCAATGTTAGTACATGTCCTTGTAGTACTAGATGCCAGAACATGTGTTTCAAATGAATTTTAAAAGACATAATGAAAAGACATTGTACTAGGTTTAGACATGGGCAATAATGACCTATGAATGGGGCCAACGTTGAAATGTTTTCAAAATTTTTCTGTATGAAATGAAATTTGACATGGATAGATTGTCTGCATGCCTTAATTATATGGGAGGGTTTATGGACCCAAATATGACTCACACACCCACTTGTTTCCATCATCAATTAATCATGTAAACCATAAAACATATTTTTCTTTCAAAGTACAGAAATTGGGTGACAAAATTTTTAAGTTTGCATCAACATTTTTTCATTTTTATTTTAGGTTATACATTGTATATTATACAATGTATGTGTCTCATAGTTGTGATGAAAAATCCCTCTTTTCATTCATTGTTTCAACACCATAAAAATATGCATGTTGAGATGGTGTTGTATCAATGTTGCATCATTATGGTGTCAATATGGTAGTGTTGTATTTAAATATCATCATGGGCATGTCATCATGCTAGTTGTTAAAAACTATGTCTGCACCTCTACTCTTTTCCTCCTTTATCCTATACATCTATAAAGTCTAACTTTTTTTCTCAATTTCTTCTCCATGTTTTAATGAGTGATCTTGAATCATTCTTACCCTTCTATTCACATTGCACCATTTTATTTCTTTCTTAAAAGGTTATTTCATGCTCTGATTTGGGTTAGTAACATATGTCATCTTGATTTATCATTATTGAGCTTATAGCAGGTGACCGATCCTTTTTAGTGCAAAAAAACATCGATTTCTAGAACCTGCATGTTCTTGCAAACAATAGTAAAGTGCACTATTTTAATTATTTAAACGTTCATAAACTAGTTTTAAATATTTGAAAATGCTTTGTTGGTGCCTGCATGCGTATGAATTCTCATGGGCATTCAAGTTCATGAAATTTCACCCTCCAAACAACTTTCATATGAAACCAAAGAAGATATCAAGGATAACATATAAAAAATGTAGGGGTCTATGAAACAAGCACATGGAAGAGGGCCTGGAGTAATGCACAAGTATGAAATGAGGTCTACAAAAACAAAAATGAAAGTTGATAACATTAAAGTTGCCACATTGCAGATTCAACCCCAAAAGTGGAGATGAAACTACGCTCCTGGATCTCCCGCAGGCCGCTGGCCCTATGGCTTCCTGCCCTTCTCACCCTCCAGCGCGACTGTAGCATCTCCTGCAAGCTTGAAAATCTCCAAATGGAGGCACCCTTTATCTCTTCAAAGCAAGGAGACGCCCCTCCTGGTGCGGCTGCGGCGGCGGCTGCTGGTATTTTTCCTTCAGTCATGGCTCTCTCTTTCAGGCCACTCTCTCATGCAAGTTCTCCCCCATCGGCAACAAACTCACTAGACCTGGCCCCCTCCTTTAAAGAGGTGGCTTCATGCCAGGGTATTCTCTCCGGTTTGCATACAGTGGCTCCTGAGGTTACCTCTCTTCAAGGCCACCCATCTGGGCTGCAGGTAGTAGTTTCTATTCAAATGCCGAAGGAATCCCTAACTCATGCTTTCTATTATAGCAGGCATGCTCTAGTTTGTAGGTTTAATGGATTCTGGCCCAATCTGTCCGATCTTCTCTCCTAGCTCTCTTCCGAATGGTACCCGCTATTAGAAGGAGAAGTCATTACCTGCCCCTATGCAAAAGGGTTTTTTGTGGTAGTTTTCAAATCTACAAGCTATAGAGACAAGGTGTTTAACTTCGGGCCGTGGTTCTGGGGTAGAGCAGGCCTGTCCATGCAACTATGGACCCCTAACTTTGACCCTTCCATGGATTATATCTCTTCAACTCTAGTCTGGGTGAGACTTCCATACTTTCCCCTGCATTTCTGAGGGGATGAGTCTCTTAAATCTATTGGCAATGGCCTCGACAAATTCCTCTGCAGAAGTCCAGACTCCAAGCCCGCCTGCTCCACCTTCGCTCGAATATGTGTTGAAATGGACTTCTCCAAAGGTTTCCTAGCAGAAATAATTCTTCAAGGCAAGGACTACTCAAGGACCCAAATCCTTGACTATGACAATCTCAGTTTCAGGTGTAGGAACTTCTTTGAAATGGGGCACTTAGCCCGTAGCTATGGAAAATCAACCGGGAAAAAAAGTTCGTCCAAAATCCAAAGACCCACCTGATGGACAGGAGCACCAGCGGAATCGCGCTCTGAAAGCAAGGCCCAAGAAGCAGCAGAAGAAGTAGAATTTGAAGCCGAAATCAAACCCCCTGCTAAGGGGAGAGCTCAGGTAGAAGCCATTCCCAAGTCGCCCACCTAGGAACCCCAGACCTCACGCTAGGTAGACATAGAGGACAAGGAAGACCCTCTAGGCCTGATGGAAAGTCAAGCTATGGACCAAAGCACTGAATGGCAAACGGTGTCAAAAAAAAAAAAAACTTCCAGGCAAGAAATGATATAATAACGCGAAGTTGTTCAGGCTTGCTGAAATAGTTTTGTTTCCACAATTATGTACTAAGCTAGGATTTTCAGGCAGTATTTTTACAGTTTCAAGAAAATCTTTACCAATGTAACGAACCCAATGGCATGTCCACTGTTATTAATCCAAATCCCTCTAACCGTTTCTGTCAAAAAAAAAAACATTAAAGTTGCCACATATGATGAGAAGGGGTTAAAAGAGAGAGGTAAGAAGTAGGTTTTAATCAAGCCAGATGATGAGGTCGATGAAAGTATAAATGACAACCCTTAGATGCAAATATTGAAACAACCAATTTAGACTTTGAAACAACAGAATCAAGAGATGGAGAAGCAACATTCTAAGCTGCAGAAAAATACCAGGAGCTAAAGCATGAAGGAAAGGTGAATGTCTTAATAAAACAAAAGATACGAAAAAACATAAATAGGATATTGAAATGTAACACACTTGTTTCAAATGAATTATCAAAAGTTGTATAAGAAAAATCAAAAGGCGCTCCCCAAATTTTTGGAAAATGCTTTGTATTTTTCTATTTTTGTCATTGTCTTTCGACGCGCCCTATGAAAAACGAGAGATGAATTTGTGAAAATGGAAAGAGGTTTTTGTTTGTAACAGGACCATTCATAAAAACCTCTCTCATATATTACACAAGTATCATATTTTCGAAGAATCCAAGAGACCTTTAAGGCCCTTTTTCCATAATTCGCCAAATGTTGATTTCCCTATTTTTGTCATTGTCTTTTGGTGCGCCTTATGAAGAAAGGGAGGTGAATTTGTGAAAATTGAAAGAGTTTTTTGTTTATAACAATATCATTCACAAAAAAATCTCTCATATTTTACGCTAGTATCACTTTTTTGGAGAATTGAAGAGACCTTTGAGGTAAGTTTTCCATAACTTCGGCAAATGATGATTTCCATGTTTTTGTCATTGTATTTGGCCACACCTTCTGAACATATGGAAATGCATTTTTGAAAAGTGAAAGTGGTTTTTTTTGGGAATGATACCATTCAAAAAAAATTCTCTCATAGTTTACACAAGTATCACGGTCTGAGACAATACAAGAGGTATGTGTGGTCGTTTTTCCCATAAATTCGCCAAATTCTGGGTGAGTTTTATCTATCTATGTTCCATTTCTCTCTTTAGCTGAAGTGCATGTGTGCATCCATGCGATGTTAATAGAAAAAAAAAACTTGGATATGATAATTAAGGACAGGATCATATGTAATTTTTCTATAAATAATTAAGACTTCAAAGTATCGAGGGTTGATATTTATGCCCAAGCAAGTTGTAATTTGTAATCTTTTTGAAGAGATCTACCGGTAATAAAAAGGACGATTCACAGGATTCTTGCGTGTTGATGTTGGTGATGTTTACTTCTCTTTGTTAAATGTTTATCTTACTTAATTGTCATTCTGTTTTCTATCTCTGAACATTTAAAATAAGTTTAAGTGAAAAAATTATCTCGAATACTCTGTGTCTACCTTTTAAAGATCTAAATGTCATTCTGCTGATATTATGATAAAGAAATTCTTAAATGCTTCTTTATTGTGATTGATTATATCACCTGTTTCTGTCTTTCCATAATTATAATTCTAAATGATCCAACATTTTCATTATCTTGCCCTATGAAGAAACCTAATAAAATATGCTTATGATATCAATCTTAAACATATACCCCACAACCTAATGGACGTGTAAGAAATATTTCAACTGTATTTTAAAAACAAAACAACACACTTCTATCAATTTAACTAGCCTAACATTTAAAACTAGAACATATATAAATCTTACAGAGAGATCCCTCTTTGAAACTGGTAGGGCTAGATCCTATTTTCGAAGTGGTTGGGAAAGTTACCTCTGCTAAATTTCTTCTTCCCCCTGAAAACCTTTGGGAATTTACAAAGGGCTAACAGTTACATTTGGAGAAAGAGAGCCTTGCAAAACCCCATTTGAGGCTCTACCCACTTCGTTATTTTCCTTACACTATCACCAAGGATGTGGGTAGCAATTCTTTTGAGCTCAACACTCCACCCTTCCATGGCTTGCACCCATTGTTCAATGTGGACCTCGTTTGGCCATATTTGACACCATTATTGGACACCTCAGAGATCACAAAACAAATGATACCAACATAGATCAACCCTGACTACATGGAACATGAATCCACTGATCAGATCGTGGACACACAGGTCAAGGGAACTCTCCAATAGAGGATCCAACTTTATCAAGTTGTCAAGGCTGGGAAGCTCCTACACTAAGGAAAGTGGCTCACCCAGGCCAAATTCAAAGGAATTTTCCTCACCTGATGTGGTAACTCAACACAATGGATACCATTGCTTTCTAAGTGGGGAGGACAGATCTAGGTGGATATTGGTGTCCACTTACCTATTCCAACTGGCTCCTTTTAACAGTTTTTAGTTCATCATGTTCCTCTGTACTTGTTTGTAATTATGGGTTCTACACTTCTAGGGATGTATGAAGCCCTAGAAATCTTCTAGGTGGATATTAGTGGCCACCCACCTAATCCAACTAGCTTATTTTGGATGTTTTCATGTCAGCACATATTTTTGTACTTCCGGGGCCGTTTTCGGGCCCTAAACAATGTTTTTTTCGCTTGACACAATCAAATTATATATGGAGTTAGAGTTTGATGGTATAATGTGTAGTTCTCGAAAATAAATTTCCAACAGGATATCATGCGCCTAAAACGAAGGTCGTATGAAAAAGTTTAAACCACAGAAATTTGAGGAACCAACTTACCCATCGAGGCCCACATAAGTTTTGGCATTTCATCTCCCAGGGTTAGGTTTTTGGATGTCTAGGGATTTGACATTAATGAGTAATGTTAAAAACACCTATGGAGCATAATTTCAATCATTCTTCTCATACTAATGTGTGTAGAAATATTCTGAGAGATAACTACCACCATTCGAGCACGTGTTTTCAGTTCTGCAGTTTTGCAATTTCATCCTATTTCATTTATTAAATAGAAGATATTTTTTACTGGATATCAATGTTGCTCTCTGTATCTATGTGTGTATTGTATTCATTCTATTAATCAATTACTTCCACTCCTAAATATGGATCACAAGGTTTGTCATATGTAGAAGCGAAGCCCCAACACCTTGATCTGTAATACCACATGTTATGATCCAAATACACAAAATATCATAAAATAACAAAAGTACACACCACGTATAGAATACCAACGTGGAGCACAACTCCAATATTGATAATTTACATAATAACTCCTTAAATAATAGGGAAACCCCCTCCAAATAATGAAATATCTTTCATACTTCACCATTTTATCTCAATAATGAATACATGATCTCTTATATATAGTTATTCACACTTTCACATGAGGCCCCTTTATCACTAGGCCGACCCTATTGCATATGTATTTACCCATTACATGTACATTTAGGCCCATATATTCCCCCGCTTGAGGTCATATCATATACATTTATCCATATATATTCCCCCCCTTGGGTCATAACAGATAGAAAGTGAGTGAAAAAGTCAGAGAGAGAGAGAGAGAGGTGTTAGAGAAAGAGGTGAATTTAGATGGAGGGAGGGGGAGTGGGGTAGAGTGAGAGAGGGGGAGAGGGAGAGGGATAGGTGGGAGGGAGATACGTAAATGGATAT
>SNQJ01S0046970.1:20375-34901 GCA_010110895.2 Picea sitchensis | reverse complement strand
ATTTTTTGAAAATATTTCAAAGGCCATCGTGTGAAGCTTCCTTCCTTTTCTTTCAGATGGACAGATCCATCTATTTTGTCTTCATATAGAAGGGGTATGTTACTTGTGACCTTTATAACATTTACATTTGCGTCTCCTGATCCACTCAATTTCACTCCATGTATAATAGATAATGAGTGAATTTGTCCGATGCCCACAGTAGCATCGTCATATGAATCCAACAACCTTACTTTGTCACCTTCTTGGAGTTTATGATCAATACATTTCTACAAAAACAAAAATAAATACACATTATCTTGAGATATGAAAAATGTTAAAACAAGATATGAAAAATGTTAAAACAAGAATTATATTCTAATATTTAGCATATAATTATTGCACTCACCTCGAGTTCACTAGTACCACTATGAATATACCACACATTATTCTCGAGTTCAATGTCAATATGATCGCTATCAATATTGAGGTCAGTTAGTGCATCTTTCATATCTCTTTTGATAAGGACTTGTCCTTTTCATTGTGCTTCTTTTATAGAGTTTCCATGCATGTGGTTTCATCATGCAAAAAAAATATACAACATTCAAAAGTATGAAAAATGTCTTATTAAGAATTCAAAAGTATGAAGAATGCAAGCAATAATTTTTTGTCAAAAAGAACGTTTTAAGCGTGAAAAATTATGACAATACATTGGGACATATTAAATATCACAAGAAAAGTTTGATTACTTCAAATTCAACACCATTATCAACAATGTCATTTACACATTACTCAACGAGTTCTTGATGATCACTATGACCAATATTGATATGATCTTGTGCAGTCTTCAGAGATCTGTTGACATAAATTCCTTTTCCTTTTGGCGACACTGCATGTTTCATATGATTGCTCTGCATGTGGTTTAACCATCATGCAAAAAAATATACAACATTTAAAGTAGCAACAAACTATCTCCAAGGGAGCTGTTCTCTTTTTCAAACATTGAAACAACATAATCACAACAAGCATCGAAAGAGTTGTAAAAAAGATATGCAAAACATGAACCATTGTGACGAGCCTTCAAATCTCTTTTATGATATGATATTAAAATCATTAAAATCATTATTTTACAAGAAATGATCTCATTGTCCAAGGCAATTAATCTTACAATTCATAACTTTGGATATTTGTTGTCGTGTTGCCTTAGCAAAAAGTAGCACTATATGTCAATAGTAAAAAAAGATAAGCATCAAGAAACTCTCCATTATCTATAGTCGCGTCACCTTAGAAAAAAAGAGCACTATATTCAATATCAGATAAAGGTTAAGTATCAAGAAGAAAGGGATACCACCTGTATAGGAGTGGACATTTACATCTTATAATAATTACCTACATAAACTATCTTAATAAAAACAAACTTCTTTATTTTGTATTTCTATTGTATTTATATATTTCCATCTACAATACCAAATCAACAAAGGAATCTTGATAATATATAGATTTCCGTGGAACCTAGGGTTGTGAACTGGTACATTGTCACAAAAGGCGAGAATGAGGAAGAAAAGAAGTTGAATGAAACCTATATAATCAATGTGGAAAGGAAGCTTGGATGCTCATTTTTCCTTCTACCCGAAGACATTGTTGAGGTCAATATTAAAATGATACTTATGTTGATTGCAAGCATTATGCTTTGGAGTCTTACAAAACAAACCAGTGAAGATGCATGGATTTCAGATACTGAAAATGGAAGTGTAACTAGCAGTTTCTCAAACCTTGTTATTGAAGACAATACTTCAGAGGCTTGTTTACCACTTGATAATGGAAGTGAATGTATATTACAATGGAAGGATATGTGGAAGTATTGGTTTCATATCCTTGGCTTTAGAGACAATTCACTTAGGCAGAGCTTCAAACTTTAAAATAACAATATACATCCATGAAGAAGGAGAAGGGTGAATTAACTGTTGGGAATTTGAGGTCTGGAATGACTAAACTGAAATATTTTTGGGGATTTGTTCATAAAGGAGGAGGTAGGCGTTGTTATGGGGGAATACCATTCAAATGAAAAAGAGATTGTGGATTTCGAAGGTTTTCTACAGATTTATCTTAATTTGTAGACACATGTAGATACAAAATTAAGTGGTTCCAAGAACAAATCTACATTTCTAAAGACTGCCACAACCACCTTGCTTCACACAATTGGAGAATATGAGAAGGTGACATTTTTTGCTCATATCAATAGCTACCTCAGAGATGATCCAGTGGTGAAAATATACCTTCCAATTGATCCTATGACAAATGATCACTTTGATATAGTGAAAGATGACATTCTTCTATGCAAATTGATCAATGTGGTTGTTCTTGGAACCATCAATGATCGAGAAATAAATATGAAACCAAAGCTTAATCCATGAGAAATAAATGAAAATCGTACACTTTTTCTCAATTCTTCAAAGTCCATTGGATGCACAATAGTAAATATTGGAACACAGGACTCAGTTGAAGGGCGAACTCATCTTGTCCTTGCAAAGTTCAGAAAAAAAATCAAGTTTTAGTCTTGGACAAAAATAAATCAACCCACATATGTTACGTTTTATTGAGTAGAGATTCAACACAAAATGGGACTATTTTTTGTATTTCCACACACAGATCTTCACTTTCAGGGACATATTTTTGTGTTTTTTCAGGGACATATTTTTTTGTTCTTTCAGGGACAGATTTTTGCGTTCTTTCAGGGAAAGATCATGCATTGTTGCTACTTAGCAATAATTGCAAGTATCAAACATACTGGACATTTTAAATGCATAACACATAGCTGATTCTAGAAACAAAGAGAGTTGATTCTAGAAATAGAGGGTGGTTCTACACAATGCAAGGTCGATGAGAAGGCAGAAGAAGAAGAAGGCCCATCCATAGGAAAATAGACAGTCCTAGAGATTTACGTGAGTGCACTAATTCTTAACAAGAGAGTGTGAGCGATATCACTTAATAGTTCATTGTAAATGCAGTAGACTTATTGGAAACACACACAAACCTACAACTTCTAGTTCAATTTAAAAGCACAAAAACTAGTCAAACAAGAAGAAATGAGATACAATAGATTTCTTTGCAAGAAGAAATGGAATACATATGTTCAGAAAATAAGAAATGAGATCAATAGAGCCTCTTACCTCACTTGAATCATTGGAATTATGTTGATTCCATGAAGAAACTATAGGCTTAACACAAGCAACCAACTGTGAAACTGTCTCACTGAGATCATGTATGCAACTCATTACATGTTGGTACCCAACACTCGAGTTGACATCATTTGCAATATCTCTTATTGGGATACTTTAAAATCCAACTGAAGGCTGTGAAATATCTGTTGACGCTCTATATTTGCACTTGATCTTACTGTCAGATTTACAAGACTCTAATGCTGCCATATACTTGACAATATTTTCTGCCCCTGGTTCTCTGTTGCTATTTTCCACCTAAAAGACAATGTCAAGTTTCAACATAGTCAATTCAATAAACAAATCAAAATAAATAATAATTTAAATTAAACCAAAAAGAAACACTTACTGTCAATTTGTCTCTTTTGGCCTACAACCTGCCTCGACCAAATGTATATGGATCGTCACATTATCTCTTTCTTTCATGCCTCTTTTCCTCTTTGTCAAATATTCTTCGGAACACATAGTTTCCTTCAATGCTTCCCATTCTTTTGGAGATAGAGTGGAGTATGTCCTATATTTTCCTTCAATGATTAATTTTATGCAATTGTATCTATAGTTGTTCATCATAAGCCTCATCTTAGAATTGTAATATTTTCTAGAGATTTGTCCACCAACAATCTCAAAAGAATTTTCCATTTTTTGTATAACGTTTTCCACACTTCGTGGATCTTGATCTGCAAAATTTGATTTGGTAATATGCAAATGGCCCTACATCATTTTCCCAACTCAGAGGCCCACCTTGCTGCATTTGGCCCTATGGTCTTACCATCTTTCGACACGTCAACCAAGAAAGGTTTCTTACCTTCTATTTTCCTTTATTTTTCATTCCTCTTTGTAAATATATACAAACCTTGACTCAATCTTTGTCTTTTAACAAAAGAGGACACATCTTATGAACAAATAACAATATTTCTAGCTGATTTAGTTCCATCAGTAGATGAAATAGGTGTATTTTGAAGCACAATAGATGTAAGTGAATTATATTCACAACTTGCATTAACCAGAACTGCATGATTCTTGGCCACATCGGATTTTGCAGTAGGTAGCTCAATACCAGTCTCTATAGATGTTGGTTCTAATATCTCCTTTAATTTTGAATAAATGATCTCCAAACTTGATTTTCCTTTTATGTCATGGTTATTTATAATCTCTTTTAGACTTTGTGTGAATATATCATCCTTATATTGTACATCAGCATGTGCAATATCTTCCTACACATCACCACATGCATTATCAATTTGCACATCATCACCACCACTATTATTTTCAGCAGTTACATTCGTTGCATCATTAATGTGTTTGCTTCTACACGGAGTTGGTGGAAATACATATTTTTTTCCCTTTGATTTTTTCTAAACTTTCTCTGTGCTATTTTTTTTCTTTCCTATAAAAAAAAATCATATTATGTCTTATATACATAAATTTATTTCCTATAAAACATTAAACACTATTAAACAAATAATATACTACTTAAGTGGATTAACAACTTGCCTCTTTGTCAAACCAAGAGAAGATAAATATTCATCATTCTTGGCTACATTTTCTCTATGAGAGCACTCATATTCTGTCAAGATTTCTACATTATCGTTGAAGTAATCCAGTTTGCACTTCACAGGCTTTTTCTTCATATTCTAAAGTCCAAATAAACAACAATGTATAAATAAACCACTTGAATCAGTAGAACAACAATGGAATATGAGTTTGAAACTCAGATTTTATTAATTGCGCGTGCTGAAAAATTAAGTGCACAAGTGAAAGAAACAAATCCACTTAAAATCATCCCCAAAGTGTTTCTTATATAACTTGAAATCAACAGTAAATAAGTGAAATACAAACTCAGATTTTGTACTCAAATCAACAGTGGTTAAACAATAAAAATACTTAGAATTTAATTGAGTGATTACTCCAAAAGCCAAACATATAGTAAGATGAACAAATGGGTTTATTATTATCCCTTAACAATAAGTGAAATGTGTTGATTTTTCAATAAGCTAGGCTCAAGCATGAAGTTCATTCCATTTTTATCATTTTACTTGAAACATAAACATTTTTTGCAACAACCAAGATCACAAGAAGAAATACCATGCACAAGTAAACAAGAAGTATCCTGGGAAACCCTTCTCAAAAAGGGAAGAAAACCCAACCAATCCTTTGCTATATTCTTCAAGAGAAAGACCTCCCACACCATAAACCTAGCACACAAACGGGTGCTCACAAATCCTAGAAGACTAGCGCCCAAGAGCGGTGCACACTTTTCCCAAGAACAAGTACTTGCTGAAATTTCCAAACTCACACGTGTTATAATTCCTCAATGGGGAATTTACCTTTATTTATAATAAACTGAGCCTATCAAAATTAGTGTCTATTGGAACAATAAGACCAACCTCAATAAATCACAATATAATTAATAATTACCATATTAATTATCTTTCACTTTATGGTGGGGCCGACCTGTACCCTTTACATCACAAATAGGGTTACAGTTAAGTATGACTCTTGGACAATATAGAAAGGGATCACACACACACACTAGTGCTCAGCCACTAGGGGCACATCCATCTGTGATCAGCCACAGGGATGTCCACATCTCTATCTCATTGCATCTCACAGGAGAGTCACACTCACTAGTGCTCAACCACTAGGATCACGTTCACTTGTGCTCAACCACATGAACGCCCAACTCATCAGATATCTTTCTCACTGTGTCTCACAGGAGAATCATACTCACTAGTGCTCAACCACTAGGATCATGTTCACCTGTGCTCAACCACAGGAACGCCCAACTCAAAAAATATCTTTCTCACTGTGTCTCACAGGAGAACCATCTAGAACATCACATCATCTCAAATCTCTGCACATAGGAGACTAGTACATCATTTCATCTTCATCTTAGAAAGAAAAACACACCAAAATCATGGGCTTCCTCACCCCATAGGGGAAAACAACATTCCATCTCTGTCTCAGAGAGGAATCCCACACCTAGCTCATGGGCTTCCTCACCCCACAAAGGGGCACAACGTTCCATCTTTGTCTCAGAGAGGAACCACACACCCATCTCACGGGAACACCCAACTCATGGCCTCTCTCTCAGGTTGACTCACTCAATCTGTTTCCTGGAGGATGTCTCACACAAATGTAATCATCAACACTCCCTCTCATCTAGGGAGGCATTATCCACCAGGCCAAGTCTCTCACATAAGTACTCGAACTTCATCTTAGCAAGAGATTTGGTGAATATGTATACAATCTGCTCATCGGTAGGAAGGTACTGCACATGTACTATTTTCCTTTGCACCATGTCTCTGATACAATGATATTTTATCTCGATGTGTTTTGATCTATCATGAAACACAAGGTTCTTAGAGAGCTTCACGCAACTCTGGTTATCATAATGAATAGTAGTAGGATCCATCTCATACTCGAATAAATCTATCAGAAGTTTGCGAAGCCATACTTCTTCGTGGACTACCACATTCAATGCTATGTACTCTACCTCTGCGGTACTCAATGACATAGAGCTCTATTTCCTACTGCACCAGGAAACCATGGAAGACACTAAAGTAAAGCAACAACCGAAGGTGGTCTTCCAGTCCATTTTCCTCCTTGCCCAATCTGCATCGACATATCCATGCAATCTCAAGTCTACACTGGAGGCATATCTCAGGCCATATCCAACTGTGCCTCGTAGGCATCTCAATACATGTTTTGCTGCTGTCCAGTGGGTCTGTCTTGGTTGGATGATGAACTGGATTAGCACATTCATTGCATAGCATATATTGGGTCTGGTGTTAACCAGATACATCAGTGATACAATCAACTGTCTACAAGTGTGGATCAATCTCTCCTAAATCAACATCACTCATTTTATTCAAATCCATCACCATTGGTGTAGGCATTGATTTTCATTTTGTCATACCGAACCTTTTCAATGTCTCCATAGTATATTTTCCTTGACTCAGGAAAATCCCATCTGCCCTTTGCCATACTTCTAGTCCCAAGAAGTAATTCATCAAGCCTAAATCCTTCATCTCAAATTTAGCAGTCAATGCTTGTTTGCATTCAACAATGAGTTTTTCTGAACCGATGAGGAAAAGATCATCCACATATAGGACCAATATTAATAACTTGTTGCCATCAATGTGATAATATAGGTTTGGATCAACAACACTCTTTCTAAAGCCCAAACTCATCAGGAATCCATCCATTTTCTCGTACCAAGCATGAGGTGCTTGCTTTAGTCCATACAGGGATTTCTTCAACCTGCACACATGAGATTTTTCATTGTGTATAAAGAATCCTTATGGCTACTCGATATAAAATTATTCCTCAATTTCACCATTGAGAAAGGCTGTCTTTACATCCATCTGATATAGCTTCCAACCCATGGAAACAACTAGTGCAATGATAGAACGAATGGAAGTGTATCGGGCTACTAGAGAAAATGTCTCATCATAGTCAACTCCCTCTACTTGCGAGAACCCTCTGGCTACAAATATCACTTTGTATTTCTCGATGCTTCCATCAAATACATGCTTAATTCCATTTGGAAGTCACTACAAATTTTCCTTCTGGTCTTGAAACTATATGTAATACATCATTTTTCAATATAGACTGATATTCTTCTGTCATGGCATCTTTCCATACCTATTCACCTGAAGCTTCTCCATGACAAGAAGGCTTAGAGTTAATGATGTGGCTCATGGATGAAAGGTAGCTTGAGAATCTCTTTGGTCTCTTGATTTCTCTGGTTGTCCCTTGAGGGGATGCATGTCCCTCTGCTTCCTGTAGAGTTTTTCGGGCCCAAGCAAGCCTGTTATGTCCTACTGCAATATCTCTGGGCATGTCAGTTGGAGCAACTCAATCGGCTGGAACAACTAGATCAAATGGAACAATTGGATCAACTGGAATAATGTATGTCTCCCTCTGAACTACTGAAGGGGGATAACATATTGTCTCACTATCAATTTCCATCTGAGATTCTTTGGATCTTTGGAATGCTATCTCTTCTTAAAAAGTAACATCTCTTCTTATCTCAATCTGTCTCTGACCATGAATGTAGATTCGATATTCCTTCAAGGTTTCACTGTATCCTACAAATGTACCCTTTCTCCCTGAAGGGTCTAGCTCATATCTCTTCTCTTTGGGTACATGAAAATATATTGGGCACCCAAATATCCTGAAGTGTCCAATTCTAGGCTTCACTCCAGTGAAGGCTTCTTCTGGAGTTATGTTCTTCAAGATCTAACGAGGAATCCTGTTCTGAACATACACTATTGTCATGCATGCTTATGCCCATAGAGTCATATGTATACTCCGATCATGTATCATTTCTTTGGTTTCTTCGATGATAGTTCTGTTCTTCCTCTCTGCAACCCCATTTTGCTGAGGCTTGTAAGGAACTCTGAACTCCCTCTTGATCCTTGCTTCAATACATAAATTTCTGAAATATTTGGAGGTGTATTCTCCTCCATTATCTGATCTTATTACTTTGATCTTTCTTCTGGTCAAGTTCTCAACCTGAGCTTTGAATTCTTGAAATTTAGCAAGGACTCCATCCTTATTCTTCAGGAAGTAAATCCAAGTTTTCCGAGAGTGATCATCTATGAAGAGTAAATAGTAAAAGTACCTATTCAGAGATGCAAGAGTAATTGGCCCACACACATTTGAATGTATAAAGTCCAAGATTTCCTTAGATCTATTGCCACTTCTCAAGAAGGACCTTTTAACATTCTTTCCAAGAGCACAACCTTTGAAAACACCTTTATGCTGAATCTGTATCTCTAGAAGACTTGTTACCATTTTCCCTACAGTTGGGAGAGCTCTATAATGAATGTGAGAAAGTCTTCTATGCCATAGCTCACTCAAGATGATAGTGTCATGTAACAGGGCCTGAACTGGTCTGATGTTTAATCTGTACAAGATTCTTTCTCGAACACTGATTACCTTGGAAGAATTTTTATGTGAGTCTTTGTGCCATGCGAGAACTCTTCCTTCTGAAAAGGTAACCTTGTATCCTTTTTCTTCCAAGGCAGAAATGGAGACAAGGTTCCTCTTCATTCCAGGTACATATAGTACTTCATTTAGTTGAATATGCATATTTGAATCTAGTTGGAAGTTAGAATTTCCAACCCCTTTCACATTATATCTGGCATCTTCTCCAAGGACAACATGTATATGTGTCTCTTTCTCAACAAAAAATGTTAGGTGATCTTTAAAATTGGTCATGTGCCTGGAGGCACCACTGTCAATTAACCAAGTATTATCATTGGTAGGGACCATACCTGAGAGTGTTGATATGTTGATGTCTTCATATCCTTGAATTCTTGGTTTCCAGGAATTGAGTTTTCTTGATCCACCAAGTTTATCTTCCATCATGATTCTATTTATTATATTTTAGATTCTTCACAAACCCTTGTCGATTGGGCTAGAAAACCTAACGGCTAGGATAGGATAGAAATTTTAGGTTTTTTTGGGATTATGACTGCCAACAATAAGCCTTGAAATATAGGATAACACTGGTGAGATGAAGAGCTCCTTCAATGAGTTGCAGAAACCGTGATTTTGAAATTTCTACAGAAATTAGCAAAACCCTAGAAACCCTAGGGCCAAAAAATCAAAATGCTCGAAAATGAAATATGAAGCTTGCTGGAGGTGTGTTGAAGGAGGATGTACACTCCTATGCACTTGTTATCCCCAACGTCCAAGTGACAAGTCTTGAAACTCCTCAGAAAGGTAGGTCGTACAAAATTTCTGGAAACCCTAGGAGGCCGTACGGTTTTGCAGAAGACAGAGGATGACTGGAATTTTCTTGTGAAATGGGTTCTTCAAGACCTATGCTCTGATAACATGTTTATTTTTCAATAAGCTAGTCCCAAGCATTAATTTCATTCCATTTTTAGCATTTTACTTGAACCATAAACATTTGTTGCAACAACCAAGATCACAAGAAGAAATACCATGCACAAGTACACAAGAAGTATCTTGGGAAACCCTTCTCAACAAGGGAAGAAAACCAAACCAATACTTTGCTATATTCTTCGAGAGAAATATGCCCCACAGCATAAACCTAGCACATAGAATGGTTCTCACAAATCTTAGAAGACTAGCACCCAAGAGAGGTGCACACTTTTCCCAAGAACAAGTACTTGCTGAAATTTCCAAACTCACACTTGTGTTATAATTCCTCAATGGGGAATTTACCTTTATTTATATTAGACTAATCCTATCAAAAGTAGTTTCTATTGGAACGACAGGGTCGACCTCAATAACTCACAATATAATTAATAATTACCACATTAATGATCTTTTACATTAATTATCATTCACTTTATGGTGGGGTCGACCTGTACCCTTTACATCACAAATAGGGTTACAGGTAATTCTGACTCTTGGAAAATATATAAAGGGATCTCACACACCCACCAGTTCTCATCCACTAGGGGCATATCCATCTGTGCTCATCCACATGGATGTCCATATCTCTATCTCACTGTGTCTCACAAGAGAATCACACTCACTAGTGCTCAACCACTAGGATCATGTTCACTTGTGCTCATCCACATGAACATTCAACTCAAAATATCTCTTTCTCACTGGGTCTCATAGGATAATCACACTCACTAGTTCTCAACCACTAGGATCATGTTCACTTGTGATCAACCACAGACACATCCAACTCAACAGATCTCTTTCTCAATGCGTCTCACAGGAGAACCATCTAGAGCATCACATAATCTCAATTCTATGCACATAAAATACCATTACATCATTTCATCTCTGTCTCAA
Source organism: Picea sitchensis (assembly GCA_010110895.2). Taxonomy (NCBI): domain Eukaryota; kingdom Viridiplantae; phylum Streptophyta; class Pinopsida; order Pinales; family Pinaceae; genus Picea; species Picea sitchensis. The sequence continues at coordinate 23,919 of SNQJ01S0046970.1, read as the reverse complement.
AGAGAATTACACACCCAAATCATGGGCTTCCTCAGCCCACAGGGGCACACAATAGTCCATCTCTGTCTTAGAGAGGAACCAAACACCCAACTCATGGGCTTCCTCACCCCACATAGGGGCACAACGTTCCATATCCGTCTTAGAGAGGAACCACACACCCATCTCATGGGCACACCCAAATCATGGGATCTCTCTTAGGTCGACTCACTCAATCTGTGTCCTGGAGGATGTCTCACGTAGTTGTAATCATCCACAAAATGCACTTCAAAAAAACAATGAACAACTCAAGTTTTGTATACAATGTACCAACAAAATAATGATGATTAGATTGAAAAATGCATGAGCAAAACAATAGTGAAAAATTAGATCATACATATAATAAAAGTTTAGGTGACAAGCTAGTTAAGCCGACAAATCATCATCATAATCATCTCCATTGCCACCAGGATCAGAATCCTGATCACTTGTGCATGCATCTTCTTGATTTTATTCATCATCCTAATCCATGGCATGTAATACATTATCTCTCCCAATCTCTTCGTTGGTAATCAAAGTCTCTTCTTCAATCACTCTATCATCATCTTCAACCAATTATTTGAATGTTTCTTGTAAATTATCAACGTATTTCCCATCAAATATTATATTGACAACTTCCATGAATTTTCGTTTTGAACGAGACTTTGTTTGAATGACATATGACCATATTGGGATTCTTACATCATCAATTAGAAATTATTGGTTAATTTTAAGAGGGGAGACATACGACTCATCCATCTTTGATAAAAAATTGCCATGTATTTGCACGTACAAATCCATACTCATCATGTTCTATTGCGAATGGTTTGACACACTTACATTTTAAAAATACAAGACTATTTTCACCATAATCAACTTGAATAATTTCTTGGATGACTCCAACATAAAATTTCTTTTCGGTTTCGTGAAGAAATTCAACACTAACAACACAATCACAATTTTCCTTTCCTTTGGCCTTTTCTTCCACTCTTAAATGACTACCATAAGCCCAGATTCCACTAAACTTCATAGCCCATATATGTGGAAGTTGTGAAAACTCACTTTCTTCCACTATTATATCTTGACCTTCTTCTTTTGCATCATTGATTTAATTAGCAATCCATTTTTCAAATTTTGGAAAAAAATCACCTCCAATCAAATCATGACGTCTTCACTTTTGTGGTCGATGTTGCATCCATGTTTGATTCTCTTCTTCGCAATCCTACATAGAATATGAATGTATAATATAATAAGAATAATAATATGAATTTGTAAATTCAATTGAATCAATAAATTATTGTGTAAAAAATATTTTCACCTGTGCCACTTATCGAATGAAGATGTGTTCTGAAGAACATAGGAATGTATCACACTTATTTCTTCATGTGATATCTTAAAGTGATTTCCATTTACTTCTAATACTTCACCTGCAATTCCCTCATCTTCGTCATCATCCCATACACGTCGATTGACACTTTTAAAATCCTTCATATATTTTGTGAAAAATCCCATGACCTCTTGCATTGAATATCCCTCAGACATGCTACCTTCTAGTTTTTCCCTAATATGAACAGTGTTTTTCAAAACCTTAATATATCTCTCTATAGGATACATCCATCTCGTTCTTACTGGGCCACAATGATCTAGTTCATATTCAAGATGTATCACAAGATGCATCAAAATGTTAAATATTGTTGGTGGAAATTCACGTTCCAATAGACAAAGGACTTCAACAACCTCTTGCATCAAACTATAAAAGTTCAAAGGATCTAATACATGTAARATCATTCTCTTTAATATTAGGCCCAACCTTATAATTTCCAATCTTGGTCCCTTTKCCAAACTTGATATATTGACCACAATAGGTAAAATATTCTAGATTATGACATGATAGTCATGGGTCTTGAGGCCTCTTAAGCTATTCATGTTAGTTTGGCTTCTGATATTACTACTTACATATCCAGTGGGAAAGCGAGTATGAGACATCAAATTTAAGAATTGTGCATGTTGTTCCTTTGTATAGACATAAGGAGCACTAATTTTTCTATATTTTTCATCATCATATTTTCCAACCCAAAGATTTCGACGAATCTTTAGTTGTTTCAAGTCTTCACGTGATGAAAAAGTATCAGAAGCACCAAAAAGAGTTTCTATAATAACATAGGCTATATTTTTCTCAGTATGCATAAATTCAACAATATGCCTGATGGCTATATCCTTAAAGTATGGAAAATTATAAAATATGCACAATATTTTTACACCGCTTTCATTACAGGATCATCTCTACTACCACAAATCCCACTACTTTCAATAAACAACATTCTTTTCTGTCCATTCTCAATAATGTATTCACTCATTATTGGTAATTGTGCTTCACAATTCTCTTCCTGTCCATTGAAACATGTTTTTTGTCGACGATATGGATGATCCATTTTCAGGTAAGCACGATGTCCACAATAAATACACTTATGAAAAATTCTTGAATGCCTCATAAAATCATGAAATTTGCAGCAAGGACATCCATGGTATCCATGAAAATTAAGACCAGTCAATGTGTCGTATGCAGGAATATCGTGAATCGTAAAAAATAAGTAAGCTCTTAAAGTGAATTTGATTGAATGACCATCCCCTAATAATTCAATTTCTTCAATTCCTTTCCAAAATTCCATTAGCTCATCATATAATGGCTCTAAATAAGTATAGATTGTATTTGAAGTCACACTTTTCTTTCCAGGTATAATCAATGATAACATTAAGAAAAATGGTTTATTTGCTAACCATGGAGGCAAGTTATAATTTATTAAAAACACTGGCCAAGTTGACCATTTATTACTTTGATATGAGAATGGGTTCACCCCATCTAGAGCCAAACCCAACCTTATATTACGAGAATCTTTGGAAAAATTGGGCCATTTGTTATCAATTTCCATCCACATCTTAGAATCAAGAACATGTCATTGTTTTCCACCAGTGCTCTTATTTCGAGCATGCCATTGCATAAGTTCACCAATGTCTCTACACATATACATTCAAAGTAATCGTGGGATTAGTGGAAAGTGTCTAAGAACCTTCCTAGGAACCACAACTGATTTCAACCTTGGTCTATACCTCCCTTCTTGACATTTTGGACATTTTGTCTCACTTGCAATATTTTTGCGAAACAATACACAACCATTCACACATGTGTATGTTTTCATACCCTAATCCTAGCTTAGTGATTTTATTTTTACATTGACTTTGTTTTGTTGGCAATGTGGAGTCATGTGGTAACAACTACCTTAATAATGCTAATAACTCATCTACACTCTCATTTTTCCAACTATGCATCACTTGCAAGTTTAGAATTTGAAGGATTGTTGTCAAATGAATTAACTTGCAATTAGCATATTGTTGGCAGCCAATTAACATTTTTTCCTTGTTCTTGTAAGCTGCCTACACCTATGTCTTGCGAACATCAAGTTTTTCATCTCATTTTCCAAACAGACGAAACTTTCATTTCTTGAGACTTTTGCACAATTGTCTTCGCTAA
>SNQJ01S0046969.1:29793-58580 GCA_010110895.2 Picea sitchensis | reverse complement strand
TTCTGTTCAAGTGCTGTTTCTGTTGCTATTTCGTATATCATTTCTGTGTATTGTGAAGATTATGCTGGATATTTCACTGTTATTCTGTTATTTCTAGCATTTCGTTTCCGTTCTGCATATTTTATATATCTGGTATCTTGCAGGCATTGGAGAGCACCTCTTTTAAATCATCAAAATTGGTATGGGCATGTTCATCCCATTGGAAGGGGATATCGTGACACAATAAGCAAAGAAAATCATGCCCGCGAGTGGCATAATCTGGGACAAAGTGACATAAAAAGTTATCTTTGCCTTGTAGGCTCTGTAGTTGGCGTACATTCCTAGGTGGTGGAATTTTTGAGATGGCTTGGACCTTGATTGTATCCGAAGAAAACTTCCATGAAGGAAAAGGCTTCGTGTCCAGCACAATCATCGATAATTTGGTCAATGAAAGGTGTTGGGAAGTTGTCTTTGGGATAGGCATGATTGAGATCACGAAATTTAGTGCAGACGCGAATAATGCCCTTTTTTTGTTGACATGGATGAGGTTGGAGACCCATGACGTATATGCGATGGGGTATTGTTGGCCCTTGACCAAGTTTTGAAGAATACTTGGTCATATTTGACCATTTTTGGGACTGCGACAACTTACCAAAGATGGATCGAAATGCGAAGAAAGCAAGACCTATTTTTGTTCCCTTTTAGGGTTTTGGGTTGATGTAAAGGGAAAGGGATGTCGGCCCGTGGGTTTACCCACATTTAGGCCCATTTTGTAATCTATAAATAGATACTTAAGTAGTAGATATGATAGCTAAGTGCAAATAGTAGTACCTCTATGTGATGTATAGCTAAAGGCTTAGTGCTAGTAGCTAGATATGCGTGATCGGATGTATATTGCAAGTGCTCTGTGTATGATTGTACGAAGATCAGAAGGGTAAGTGCAAGTTGTTGTAGTTTTGTGATGAAGTGCAAGGAAGAAGGATCTAGCGAGCTGCATAGATCTTCTATCCTGTGCGAAGTAAGGGTCCTTGAAGCTCTGTGTTGTAACTGCTTGACCATGATAATATAAAGAAGAATACTTTGTGGACGTAGCCCCAGGGTGGGGGTGAACCACAGTAACTCTGTGTAATGTGATCTGTGCTTTGATCTAACTATTGTCTCCTTTTTGGCTAAGTGCTTGTCGTGATTAAGTAGAACTCGTTATGCTCTATGCTTATGATATATGAATGAATGTTAGATCTGATATAAAATATGCTTAGTGCTTGATGTGTTGAATCTAATCTATATTTCTATGGCTAAGTATTGAATCATATTTAGTCTAAGTATTCACTGCGATGCTATGTGCCATCTGCAAAGAACCATAAGGGTTAAATATTGATGAATGATCTATGCTAAGTGCCCTGTAAAAGATATAATCACAGATCAATATCCTAGCTAGGTTGCAGACACCCGAGTCTTGCAACCACCCCTGCCTCTACCTCGGGTGAGACTTCATCTGCTTCACAGGTGTTGCCGAAAGGGCTGGTAGTTAGGGTTTTGTTTGTGCGCTCTTGAGCGTTGAGCCCTGGGTTTGCCCCTGTTCCAACAAATGGTTCTGTTGCCAGGACCAGAATTGTGATTACTAGGAACTAAAGAAGAAAAATCTTTGTGCAAAATAAGCTCTGTGCGTAGATCTGTTGAACTAGTGTGCAATATTCTACTTGACCTACGAAGCTTTGTGTCGAGAAAGAAAGGTCAAATTTGAAGGAAAGAGATCATATTTTCAAGAAAAGAGGTGGATACTGAAGAAAAGAAATCAAATCTAAACGCTTTGTGCTCTAAGAAAGGTTAAAGTGGAAGTTTCCAAGTCAGATCTACAGAAAAAGGTAATATCTGTAAATCTCTGTGCTCTATTAAAGGTAAGAATAGTTCAAGTGCTCTATATAGGTAAGATAAGTGATTTTTTTTTCTGAAGCATGAATCTAGGTATGCTTGATAGATTTTGTCCTAGCCTGAAAACTAGGGAATCGTTAGATGGAAGAACATTTGATAGATCTGATAATAATAATGATAGATATGTTATACCTATGCATAGAAAGAATGGTTGGATTAACAGATGGATGCAGGATCCTAGATTTTTTTTTTTACAGGCTAGCAAAATGACCCTAGTGCACAGTACAAAAGAGGTTGGGGGTCATTTAAAAGAAAGAGAGGATTGGCCCTATGTTACAGTTGAAGAAGACCAGGACATACTGCTAAGGTATGCCTTGGGAGAAGCCCTAGCTGCCTTTTTTGTAAATCTATGGACCATGAAGTATTGGATTTCCCTAGAATAATTGCTAGACTTGAAAAACTGAATATGGAACAAGAAAACTTGGAAGGAGATCAAGAGACTAAAATTATGGAAGAACCCCAGAAAGAATCAGAGATCATGTTACTGAAACTAAAAGAAACCCTAGATGATCATAAGGATATTAGTTTGTCAGAGATCTTCAAAGAAAAGGAGAAAATTGAAGTAAGAATATGAGACTTCGACATTGAATGTTCTCTGGATTAGGAAATACTGATGAACATTATGACAAAAAGAACTTGGGAAACCCTGGGAAGGCCTACTCTGGTCCCTTCGTTAGGAACCATCAGATTATTCAAAGGAAAAATGGTAACCCTATGTGGCAGAATTACCTAGATAACTATGAGTACCCATGGAACTTCGACAGAGGAAGAGTTTGAAGTCATTAGATTTATTGAGGACCGCACCCCATTTCCAGTTTTGTTAGAAAATATCTGGATTGAAAAAGACCAGATCCGGACGAAATAAAAATAGGAAGCCCTAGAATAGAAGAAGCAAGAACTCATGGAATTTATGACTAGAAGGATTTCCTACTTGATGGAGGAACAAGAGAACAAATCTCAGCTGTTAAACACCAGGGACCTAGATGTCGAAGCTATAAGAGCGTTAGAGGAACCACATAAGACCAAAATACCTAATCTATATGATGAAGGAGTATTACCCTTGGATCTGAAGAATGAACCTAAGCAACATGAAGTGACTATGTCAAGAGAAGATAAGACTCAGAATGGAAAAATGATGACTGAGACTAATCTCACTGGGAAAAAGGCTAGGAAGCTAAGTAAGAAGAGGGCCAAAATTGAAAAGTTACAGAAGACCCCAGAGGAAACTTCGTAGAAGGAAAAATCACAAGAATTGAGCTTCGCCGAGATATTAGAACAACGACATCTGACACTTCACCATGGCGCAACAATATAACCGTTGGACCGATATACCCATTCGAATACCGCCCCAAATGAGTCGAAAAGCAATTATGGGTTCCCACTAAACCATTGGAAAACACCAGAATGGATAGAACGGAGTTAATGAAGGCCCCATATCCGTTGCAAGCAGACCGTTTCTAAGTTTCCCTACTTAGTCTATCGTGCCACACATCAAGAATACGTTTTTCTAAGTGAGAATTTGAGACTGAACCTTGAGATTACTTCACCCTGTGATCATTGCCTTGTTCCCATACTGTTCATCATAGTCTCATAATTCGTTTTCACACCTGAGCTAGTAAACCCAAGATTGTATGTCGGACGAGCTCAATGTTGTTGAGAAAGTAGTTGAAGAAGTTTTGATTGAACTAATGGCTGTGAGATTCATGTCAGAGAGAAGGATGTCTATCGGTGTGCAAGCATCATTGACATGAGGAGTCCAAGCGTCTCCCTCCACTTCTCACAGCGCAGGACCTTCCAGAACCATGACCTAACTGACCCAACTAGAAGAAGTAATCCAACAACTGTAACAATGCACCATGTATATGGAGCTCTGCATCGTGCCTGAGACCCCTCAGGAAATAAAAGATCTAAGAGAGGCCACTTCTCGAAATGCAGTTGGCTGATTAAAAACCTTTGCTTTGGAATGCAAGCAGCTGAGCGCTAGAAGCACCCAGAATTATGAAACCCTCGCAGAGAATCTAGAATTGCAGACATTGGAGGTGCAACTCCAAGAAGAAAATAAGCATGCAGACACTCTACAGGCGCAGATAAAGACTTTGACCCCAATCGAAAGAATGAAGAGGTTCGTAGAACAATGCACAACCCAACAACATGTACATACGCTGCAAATCAAAGTGATGGAATTCTCCCAATGACTTTAGCCGATCCAGGAAAAGGCATGCCAACTGTTCACTGAACTGGAAAGCCAGGAAGCTGAACTCGAACAGGTTGTCATCACTACAGAACAACGCCTGGAAGGACCGCTCAATGACAATGATCCAGGAATTTACTGAGAAAAAAGTTGTCGCACTGCAGTAGGTCAAAGTAGCTCGAGCCAAGCTCGAGGCATTCGAGGAAGAATTGATCAGACCTGAGTGACTCGGGACGAGTCACAGGTGAGTGTTGGGGGCCTAGTTTCCCTTAACCAAGTTTTGAAGAATACTTGGTCATATTTGACCATTTTTGGGACTGCGATAGCTTTCCAAATATGGAGTGCAACACGAAGCAAGAAATACCTAATTTTGGTCCCTTTTAGGGTTTTGCGTTGATGTAAAGGGAAAGGGATGTCGGCCCGTGGGTTTACCCACGTTTAGGCCCATTTTGTAATCTATAAATAGATACTTAAGTAGTAGATATGATAACTGAGTGCAAATAGTAGTACCTCTATGTGATGTATAGCTAAAGGCTTAGTGCTAGTAGTTGGATCTGCATGATCGGATGTATATTGCACGTGCTCTGTGCATGATTGTAAGGATATCAGAAGGCTAAGTGCAAGTTGTTGTAGTTTTGTGCTGAAGTGCAAGGAAGAAGGATCTAGTGAGCTGCATAGATCTTCTGTCCTGTGTGAAGTAAGGGTCCCTGAAGCTCTGTGTTGTAACTGCTTGACCATGATAATATAAAGAAGAAGACTTTGTGGATGTAGCCCCAGGGTGGGGGTGAACCACAGTAACTCTATGTAATGTGCTCTGTACTTTGATCTAATTGTTGTCTCCCTTTTGGCTAATTGTTTGTTGTGATTAAGTAGAACTCATTATGCTTTGTGCTTATGATATATGAATGAATGTTAGATCTGATATATAAGATGATTAGTGCTTGATATGTTGAATCTAATCTATATTTCTGTGAATGAGTATTGAATCATCTTTAGTCTAAGTATTCACTGCAATGCTCTGTGCCATCCGCAAAGCACCATAAGGGTTAAATATTGATGAATGATCTATGTTAAGTGCCCTGTAAAATATATAATTATATATCAGTATCCCAGCTAGGTTGTAGACACCTGAGTCCTGCAACCACCCCCGCCTCTACCTCAGGTGAGACTTCATCTGCTTTGCAGGTGTTTCCGAAAGGGCTGGTAGTTAGGGTTTTGTTGATGCACTCTTGAGCATTGAACCCTGGGTCTACCCCTATGCCAACAAATAGTTCCATTGCCAGGACCAGAACTATGATTGCTGGGATCTAAAGAAGAAAAATCTTTGTGCGAAATAAAATTTGTGCATAGATCTGATGCCCTAGTGCACAATATTCTACTTGACCTACGAAGCTTTGTGCCGAGAAAGAAAGGTCATATTTGAAGGAACGAGATCAGATCTGCAAGAAAAGAGGTGGATACCGAAGAAAAGAAATCAGATCTGAACGCTTTGTGCTCTAATAAAGGTTAAAGTGGAAGTTTCCAAGTCAGATCTATAGAAAAAGGTAAGATCTGTAAAGCTCTATGCTCTAGTAAAGGTAAGAATAGTTCAAGTTCTCTATATAGGTAAGATAAGTGGAAATGTTTTTGTTTATGAAGCATGAATCTAGGTATGCTTGACATCTTTTGTCCTAGCCTGAAAACTAGGGCATCGTTAGATGGAAGAACATTTGATAGATTTGATAAGAATAATGATATATATGTTATACCTATGCATAGAAAGAATTGTTGGACTAACAAATGGATGTAGTATCCTAGAAATGTTTTTTTCCAGGCTAGCTACCATGACCCTAGTGCGCAGTACATAAGAGGTTGGGGGTCATTTAAAAGAAAGAGAGGATTGAACCTATGTTACAGTTGTAGAAGACCATGACATATTGCTAAGGAATGCCTTGGGAGAATCCCTAGATACCTCTGTTGTAAATCTATGGACCATGAAGTATTGGATTTCCCTAGAATGATTGCTAGACTAGAAAAACTAAATATGGAACAAGCAAACTCTGAAGGAGATCAAGAGACTAAAATTATGAAAGAACACCAGAAAGAATCAGAGATCATGTTACTGAAACTAAAAGAAACCCTAGATGATCATAAGGATATCAGTTTGTCAGAGATCTTCAAAGAAAAAGAGAAAATCGAAGTAAGAATAAGAGACTTCAACATTGACTGTGCTCTAGATGAGGTAATACCGATGAACATTATGATAGAAAGAACTTGGGAAACCCTAGGAAGGCCTGCTCTAGTCCCTTCACTATGAACCATTGGATTATTCAAAGGAAAAATGGCACCCCTTTGTGGCAGAATTACCCGAATAACTATGAGTACCCATGGAACTTCGACCCATGACCCATTTCCAGCTTTGTTAGGAAAGATTTGGATTGAAAAAGACCAGATCCAGAGGAAAGAAGAACATGAATCCCTAGAACAGAAGAAGCAAGAACTCATGGAATTTATGACTAGAAGGATTGCCTACTTGATGGAGGAACAAGAGAATAGATCTCAGCTGTTAAACACTAGGGACCTAGATGTCGAAGCTATACGAGCGTTAGAGGAACCACAAAAGACTGAAATACATAATCTATATGATGAAGGAGTATTACCCTTGGATCTGAAGAACAACCCTAAGCAGCGTGAAGTGACTATGTCAAGAGAAGATAAGATTCAGAATGGAAAAAGGATGACTGAGACAAAGCTCATTGGGAAAAAGGCTAGGAAGCTAAGTAAGAAGAGGTCCAAAATCAGAAAGTTACAGAAGACCCCAGAGGAAACTTTACAGAAGGAAAAATCACAAGAATTGAGATTCGACGAGATATCAGAACAACGAAATCTGACACTTCGCCATGGCACAACAATATAACCGTTGGACCGATATACCCATTCGAATCCCACCCCTAACGAGTCGAAAATAAATTATGGGTTCCCACTAAACCATTGGACAACACCAGAACAGATAGAATGAAGTTAATGAAGGCCCCATATCCATTGCAAGAGACCGTTGCTAAGTTTCCCTACTTAGTCTGTCGCACCACACACCGAGAATAATTTTTTCTAAGTGAGAATTTGAGCCCAAACCTTGAGATTACTTCACCCTGTGATCATTGCCTTGTTCCCATACTGTTCATCGTAGTCTCCAAATTCATTTTCACACCTGAGCTAGTGGACCCAAGCTTGTATGTCGGATGAGCTCAACGTTGTTGAGAAAGTAGTTGAAGAAGTTTTGATTGACCTAATGGCTAAGAGAGTCATGTCAGAGAGAAGGATGTCTACTGGTGTGTAAGTATCATCGACAGAAGGAGTCCAAGCTTCTCCCTCCACTACTCGTAGCGCAGGACCTTCCAAAACCACGACCCAACTGACCCAACTGGAAGAAGTAATCCAACAACTCCAACAACGCACCACGGATATGGAGCTCCGCATCGTGCTCGAGACCCCTTAGGAAATAAGAGATCTAAGAGAGGCCACTGCTCGAAGCACAGTTGGCCGATTAAAAACCTTTGCTTTGGAATGCAAGCAGCTAAGTGCTAGAAGCGCCTAGACTTATGAAACCCACACAAAGAATATAGAATTGTAGACATTGGAGGCACAACTCCAAGACGAAAAGAAGCATGCAGACATGCTACAAGCGCAGATAAATATTTTAACCCCAGTCAAAATAATGAAGAGGTTCGCAGAACAACGCACAACCCAACAAAAAGTACATACACTGCAAAGCAAAGTGATGGAAGTCTCCCAACGACTTCAGCCGATCCAGGAAAAGGCATGCCAACTGTTCACTGAACTGGAAAGACAAGAAGCTGAACTCGAACAGGTTTTCATCACTGCAGAACAATGCTTGGAAGGACTACTCAATGACACAATGATCCAGGAATTTACTGAGCAAGAAGATGTCGCACTGCAGCAGGTCGAAGCAACTCAAGCCAAGCTCGAGGCATTCGAGGCGGAATTGATCAGACCTGAATGACTCGGGATGAGTCATAGGTGAGTGTTGGGGGCCTGTTGGCCCTTGACCAAGTTTTGAAGAATACTTGGTCATATTTGACCGTTTTTGGGATTGTGACAGCTTGCCAAAGATGGAGCACAATGCAAAGCAAGAAAGACCTATTTTTGGTCCCTTTTAGGGTTTTGGGTTGATGTAAAGGGAAAGGGATGTCGGCCCGTGGGTTTAACCATGTTTAGGCCCATTTTGTAATCTATAAATAGATACTTAAGTAGTAGATATGATAGCTGAGTGCAAATAGCAGTACCTCTATGTGATGTATAACTAAAGTCTTAGTTCTAGTAGCTGGATTTGCGTGATCGGATGTATATTGAGTGCTATGTGCATGATTGTAAGGAGATCGGAAGGCTAAGTGCAAGTTGTTGTAGTTTTGTACTGAAGTGCAAGGAAGAAGGATCTAGCGAGCTGTGCAGATATTTTGTCCTGTGCGAAGTAAGGGTCCCTGAAGCTCTGTGTTGTAACTGCTTGACCGTGATAATATAAAGAAGAAAACTTTGTGGACGTAGCCCCAGGGTGGGGGAAAACCATGGTAACTTTGTGTAATGTGCTCTGTGCTTTGATCTAAGTGTTGTCTCCTTTTTGGCTGAGTGCTTGCTATGATTAAGTAGAACTCGTTATGCTCTGTGCTTATGATATATGAATGAATGTTAGATCTGATATATAAGATGCTTAGTGCTTGATGTGTTGAATCTAATGTATATTTCTGTGGCTAAGTATTTAATCATCTTTAGTCTAAGTATTCATTGCGATGCTCTGTGCCATCCACGAAGCACCATAAGGGTTAAATATTGATGAACGATCTATGCTAAGTTCCCTGTAAAAGATATAATCACAGATTAGTATCCCAGCTAGGTTGCAGACACCTGAGTCCTGCAACCATCCTTGCCTCTACCTCAGGTGAGACTTCATTTTCTTCGCAGGTGTTGCTGAAAGGGCTGGTAGTTAGGGTTTTGTTGGTGTGCTCTTGAGTGTTGAATCCTGGGTCTGCCCCTGTGCCAAAAGGTATATGAACCCTGCAACGCGTAATTTGCCAATTTCAGCTTTGATGGGTGCTTCTTTTGATGGGTATGGTGGGCATTTATTTTGTTGCACATGTGTGATATCAGGCCATGTGTCTTGACGATGTTCAACAATAGAAGGATTGAGGCTGGGCATCTCTTTGTATGACCAAACAAAAATGTCCTGATATTCCTGGAAGAGAGATTTGTAAGCTGTAATTTCTTCAGGAGAGCATACGACGCCAATGGTAATTTATTCTATGATTCTAGGTTTGATGGAAATATCAATCTTGACAGTGGGGGAAATGTTGGCCATGTTTCCTTCTTCAAAAGCATCGGGGGTGAGGATAGGGTTGTTGAACCAATCTATATGCCTGGAGGGGATGAAATCCTTAGTTTTGATTGTGCATATGGAGGTTTGACTAGGAGGGATGAAGGCTTCCTGTGAGAGAAAGAGTGCTTGGTGATGGAGCGCACTCCATGGTAAATTGGGTGTAGTTAGTTCCTTGATGATATCTTCGTCGCAATGGAATATATGAGAATACAGGGGATCCGAGGAAGTAACATTGGTGACTGTCACCGTGTGGTTATCTTCAAGTGGTGAATATGTAGAGGGAGTGGTGCAAGGAAGTTGCGATGGCTCGCTTGGCATAAACCAAATATTGAGTTATTGTGGGTTAAAAATTGTAGTCAAGCATAAGATTTCCACGGGGAAATGAACTGGAGAATTGGGGGGATTTGGGGGTAAATCATCATATAGGCTATCCATGAACCATGGAGGAGTGGGAAGTGCCTCAGGCTTAGGAGAGATGATACGAACAACATCAGGGGATGGAGTAGGGGTAATCACTGGTACCTCTGGCAGTGGGGGAGGTGTAGGATTTTGAATAAGGGCCATTTGGCGATGCCTATATTCAATGATTGTAGGACACTGATATGTGAAATGTTTAAGTGATTCAAAGAGAGAACAAGGGAATCTCATCTATTCATTGACTGAGGTCATGACATAGTGGATGCCTGTGACAGGAATACAGGATGATGCAGATGGAGTGGAGTCTTGCTGAAAGATTTGGCGGACTGTCGTTAGCGTCTGTCGAAATTGAGGTAGCACAGGGAAATGGTGGGTGTAATGGCCATACTCTGAACATATGGCACAGACGAATTTGGTTCATAATCTTGTGTTACCTGTAGTCGGGGACGTGGTGGTAGTACTAGGTGCATTGGGTAAAGCGTCGAGTGGTGTGGTTTCTCGAGGAAGTTGGATTAAATTGCATAACTCGAGGAGAGAGGGACATCGATTGGTGGGGTGTCCTTCTTTCTCACATATTGCACAAGGAAGTTGAACTTAGACTAGAAGTGGAGAGGTGGGCTCTATCTTCTTCCTTCTTCCCCAAGCTGTAGCGGTGGCACTAGTGAGTGGGGGTGAGGGTGGTGCAGTCGAAATGAGGACTGGGATCTACATTGGGGTTCCCTTTGTTTGGGGAGGGAGGGATGGTTGAGGAACCATCTCAGGTGGGTGTATATACCAAACCAGGATGGTAAGAACCATGTTATGTAGAGTAAGCATTTCGGCTACCTGGAAAGCTTGTACGCCCGGTAGGGGGTAGAAGAAGGGGATTTGAGTAATGGCTTGGGGAACTGTCTCCCAAACTAGGATGTGACCCTGGGGGAGAGTGAAATCGGGAATAGGTGGTGTGGGAGAGTTCTCGAGGGATTCCTGAGGTAGGAGATCTGTGACTAGTGGGACGTCAGATAGTGAAGAAGCCTCGGTGGGAGGATGGGTATCTCCAGTTTTAGTGCCATTGGAAGAGATAACACATACTTGAGCTGAGGAGTGTATGAGCGGGGGTGCCCCGTGGTATGTCCCTAGCAATGATGGGTCTTTGAAAATTCTAGGGCACATCTCGATGAGTGGGTAGGTGTCATAATTAGTGTGGACAAAAGGTAGGATATTATCGATGTTGGAGGAAGGGTTAGGTTCGTAATGTGAAACCTGATCGATGGTGATGATCTTCCCTTTGTGGGGGAACATCATCGTTTGGAACAAAGAAGAGGCTACTTCCTTCATAGCGTACATGTAGCTACGTTCAAACAAGATATTGTAAGCAAGTGGGGCGTCGATAACCTCAATGTCAATAAGGATGGTTTTTCCCCCGAGTTTAATGGGGACATTTTGAAAGATCCCTTCAGGAGAGGATGGTCATCCATCATAAGCTCTCAAAGTAATGGCAGATGCTATTATCTCAGGGAAGCCGAGTTTCTGCCATACAGTTTTGGACATGATGCATGTGGATTCACCTTCATTAATGATGCATCGATGAATTGTGATGTTCCAAATCTTAGCTGGTATTTGGAAAGCTACCAAAGTGGGGAGACATGGTTCCCCACAATCTAGATCAAATCTGATGAGTCTAGTATTAGTAGGGTCAACTTCCCCCAGGGTGGAAAGTAGTGACTTTCGTTGACTGGAACAGGTTTGAAGGACTGCCAATACTGACATGGTGACAGGGGATTGCGCCAAGTCATCGACCAAACTGTAATTGTGTGTTTCCCTATCTTGAGGGTTGTTGACATTCCGTCGTAATGGGATACGAGGAATGTGAAAAGGTGGTTAAGTGTTAGGGCTTGGAATCATCAAAGGTGGTCCAATTGTGACTGGAACTGCTTCTGAGGTGGTGGGAGTAGATTCAGAGGGTGCGCTATATTGACGATTGCATTTTTGTAGAAGGGTTTCCTCCTCACTAGTGAGGAGGATAGTGCGATCCATAGGAGTGCTAGGGTTTTGATACTATCCCATCTGTGGTGGGGCAAGGTGCATATCTTGTTGGGTGTTCATCACACCTTGGTGTGGAATAGGGTTTTGCAACACCGTCGGGGGTGGTTGTTGCACATACTGTTGTGGGGCCTGCTGAGGGGTAGGAGGTGCTAGGGGACGGGGTCCGTTTGTGGATTCTTTCATCCGTTTAAAGTCAGCTATTTGGGGGAAATGGTGAGTATAATGGCCATATTCACCCCAAAGGGAACAAGGGAAGTTTGTCCGAAGGTTATCGTTATTATTTCCTTGGCATTTTTTGTGATTTCCCCCTTGAGGATTCTTGTTCCCTTGATTCTGGTTGCCCCTAGCAGGTTGGTTTTGTTGGGGGTTATTTCCCCCTGGTACTGGATTATTATTGTTTCATTTTTTTTCTTTCTTCTAGGCATTATTCGAATGATGGGCCAAATTTGCCGTATTTGGTTGTTCAAAATTTTGAAATTGATGAATGGGAGAGGGATGAACAAAGTTAACCCCAACGTGTGGGTGTCCTTGTGGTGAAGCCATGGGTTATGGAGGACCAGGAAATGGAAAGTATGGATTATTTTGTGGCAATGATCCATTTGGTACATACGAAGGCGCGGTGCTTTCACTAGTGATTAGGGTGTAAGCTGAGGTAGAGGGGGTACCAAAACTTGGTTGAGCCATCGGGCGCATCATGGGTGCTGACACGGGTCCACTTAGGGGTGGGGGGGGAACAACTTGGTATGGTGGTTGATAAGGGGGAGGAGGGTAATAAAGGGGGCCTCCATACACTAGTGGATGTTGGGGTGTACTGTACATAGGTGGTGGTTGGATGTATGGGTTGTGGTGTGTTGTGGTACCAATCAATCCATTTGTTGAGTGAGACATCCCAGGTTTGTCTTGGCTGAATGGTATGGGTATTGGGATGTCAGGTAGGGCCGTAGATAAGTATCCTGATTGTGCATAGATGAGGTCATACTACTGATCCCTTCTGATGGCTTCCTCTTCAGATTGGGAGAAGGTGGGGGCCACATCCTTGCCAAGGAGGGAGACAAGTGATCTGAGAAACCAATCAAGGCATTGTTGCTTGGTGGTTTCTGCTTTGCATAAACTACGTCACTGATGCCATTTGTGAATGTGGTTAGAAATATGTGTGGCTCAGGTTTGTTTAAACTTTGAGAGTAGTTAGATACCATTGTCATGATGGATTGGTAGTTGAAAGAAGGTCAAAAATGCTTTGGACAAGGATTCAAAAGTCGCATGGGACCTTGATTTTTCTTCGACATACCACTTGGTTGATGGGCCAGTAAGTGTGCGTTGAAATAACGTTAACCAGACAGAGTCGTCCATGATACTATTTGAAGAGCACCATAGGTGGAAGGTTATGGCATGGTTGGTCGGGTTGTCTCCCACTTTTCCTTCAAACTTGGGGATGTCTGAAGGGAGTTTGGTCGGCATTGCAGGCCATGTGGGGTTGTGCAATATAGGATCATTCATGAGATTGCTTAGATATGGTATGTTGAGGGAGGCCAAGTATGGCATCTGAAGTGGCAGTGGAGGGTTATTTCCAGCCATGGTGTGAGTAGTTTGTGTACTTGACCTGTGAGGGGGGTGACATGGGGTTGTACTTCCCCCTTGGGAATAAGTTTACCCCCCGCTTCTATGTAAAGGAGAGCGAGTGGATGGTTGTCCTTGGGAAGTGGAACCAAGTAGAGTGGAGCCAAGAAAATATGATCCCAATATAGTAGCACTCACAGGGGTGTGAGAGGGTTGAGATGATGAGTTGGCAAGGCTAGGAACTCCCCCTAAAATAGAAGGGATATTTAGCAAGCGTCTGGAATGACAGGGATTCTGTGGGTCCCCTATGATGTCTGACTATCAAATTAGATGTGTGAAAATGCTGATGAGAGAAATAAATGAACAAGAGTCTTTGTATAATTTGGACCTTCACAATATATCTCACAATCAGATGTAATCACAAGAGAATCATACATAAATCAATTGAAAAATAAGCATACATGTGGGTAGGTGGATTTTGTCTACATGGGAGAACAAAGAAAAAAAAATGCTTGTGTCCTAAAAGATGTAATGTCCTTCCTCTCAAATAGCACTGGACCGTCCAATAGCACTCAATAATGGGGTCTAAAGCCACTAGAAGAGGAACTAGTGAAGGATAAAACAATCAGTTATAATGAGGGGTAGAGGGTGCATATCCTGAAAGAGCTGGTGATATTTCCCAATAGCCACACAAAATCCGATCAAGGTGCAATTGTAGCCCACAATTTCCACCTGGGTAGATGTCCTAAAATTTGGTCACTAGGTAGCTCGATCAAAGTGAGACATTTAGATTTTCGACCTCAGAAATTGTCACAGGTTGGATCCCGTCCAAGAGGTGGGTGCCTCAAGGGGGGACACACAGAACAACTATACCTCGGCCTTCAAACCTTCATGTGTATCTCCCTGCCTTATGGTGTTAGGAATACTTGACTTGGAGGATTTTAAAGTTCCCTATTTGTCAACTTTTAATGTTTGAATATGTGAGAACCAAATAACGGGGAATTATTTGTATGCCTATCCCCGAGATCCTACCTAGACTAAAAATTTATTTTGGCACCTCCTATGGAGGAAAAATTAGTGAGTTTTTAGAAATTTTTTAGATGTGGTTGTTTGTGAGATTGGGGGTGTGAACCAATCTTGTTTAAGTTAATTGGGATTAGATAGTTCCTTCAAGAAAAGGGTGGGGCATTTCAGAATCCTTTTAGGGAAACTTTCTTCAACCTCCACAATTCGAGATGAAACTATGTGAGTGAGTAGTGACTTTGTGTGCAAGCAAGTGATAAAATGTGCCAAATTTTTAATAATTTAGGTGTCACCTTGCAGCATGTGGACTTCGTGTGGTCCTTACAATTCTTAATTACCTATCTTACTAAATTCCGTTGGTACAACCTTGCAGAATTTTAAAGTCCTTATAGAACTAACATGTGGACATGTGGGTCCTTACAAATCCCTTAAAATACCTAAAGTGATTTAATCTAAGAAATCTTCAAAAGACTATCCTATATTGTGGACATGTGGGCATGTATGGGCTCATTACAATAATCTTTAAACTCCCCTAGTGATGTAAAATAAGAAAGTAGTTTCAAAACTAGCCTATCTTTGCAACATGTGGGCATGTGTGGGCCCTTTAGAAATTCAAGATGTTTTGAAAAATAAACTAAGAGGAGTCTTGTGGGGGTTGTTGTCCTCTCCTAAAGATTTTTTTTTAAGGGAGATGAAAGCTTCCCTCAATCATTTTTCTGATTCTTAAGATCGCTCTATGGTGCATACTCAATTATTGAAGTTTAATTTATGGTCCTAATGAAAGTGCTTATATATGTGATATTGAATGATTCCAACCTAATTTTTACAATCAAAGTAAGCCATCCATGTGGAAAAATGAAAGAAAAAAAGAGGAGAAATATGGATTTTAACCCCCTAAGTGCCTATGTTTTGACTAACCGTTCATGTGGAGATGGAATCTAAGTGTGGTGCATATTACAAATTGCATAGAATCAATATTTAGAAGGCTAGGGGCCTTCAAAATATCACAACAAATCCGTTGAATTTTTGGACAGGTGTGCGGGTCACAGAGTAGACAACGTTGCATGTGGTGCCAATGCACAAATAAACAACAACCCGTTGGTGCAGGTGCGCAGGATGCGTTGAGAAACACAATGCTTTTGGCGCACATGCTCGAAATACGTGACTGTGGGTTGAAGAACTAGTGGACGCTCTGATATGCGGCTTAGAAGAAAATTTCGAATGGAATTCTCTTATCTCAGCTCTGAATTTGGGTTTTTACAGGTAGGCTTGGGTTGGTTATGATCCCTGCAATTTAAATAAACCAAAAATAAGTGCTCAAACAACCCAAATGGGGAGGAAATTGATACCTATCCCCAGTGGATTCGCTAATTTTTTGTATCCTTTTCTTCACCTGAATGAGCAAAAGAGGGACACTTGCAAGTCCAGTTGGGTTAGCTGGACATGACATAAGTTAGTTCAAGAGTTATAAATATCAAGAAAAATAAATAAACAAACAACTAAGATAACAATAATTAAAGAAACTAAACTAAATTTCATAAGGGAATTAGAGCAAAAAATAACCAAACAATTGACCAATATTCATGCCACCAATGGATAGATTGGATTAGTGGGAAAACACCAAAGAGAAAGGGAGACTTATGGGTCCCCTCTTCCTCCAAGGGATGGCTCTTGAACTCCCAATGATAGATATATTCTTACAAATAGAAAACTAAAAGGAAATGGTGAAGAAATATAAAGCTCATTCACTCAAGAGCTGATGTGAATAGCCCAATGAAATGGTGCTTGTATGATCCAATGAGGAAAGAGGTTCTTTGTAGGAGAATAGAGGAAGCATAAAAATACAAATAGATTCTTGAAAATATAGTGCACCCATGGCCTATTTTTATAGCAAATCTTTGACGCATTATCCAACTGGTCTTCAGTGTGAACAAGGGGCCCTTTAGGTCTTTGACCAACCCCCCACTCGAATACATCTCGGATTTGGGGGTCAAATCAACTTGGGAGATAAACCAGAAGTGGGTGGGAGGCTGACCAAAATCATTAATGCATCGTTCTGAGGTGTGTGCGGATTTTTGCGTCCACAGTCGCACATCGGGTGCATGTGTGCTTTCCCTGCTTTTTTGACTAGCGCATGTGCACACACTTCCTTTATATTATGAGCGCATGCTGATTTTATAACCAGTTGTATAGTTTGTGCCCTTTGGAAATGCATTTTTGGTCCATGAATGAACTTATAGGTGTTTGAAGATGCTGGATTTCTGTAACCATTTGCGGACGGAATTTCAGTGATAACAAGGTCTTCACAGTTTTTTACGTCTTACAACTCTTTCATATTCCACACTCTTCATAATGGCGAGGATTGAAGAAATATTTATAATACTCCACACATTAATAAACTCAACTACGGAATCGACAATTGCAATAAACAAGTGCACTCTCACCACATTTCTTACTTGCTTGCAAGTAATGCATGGGAAATTTGATATGTTCAAACTTCAAAAAAACTATTAGCTGATGAATTAAATCTCTTTTGACACCTACAATGTGATTTCATACTACTTTAGGATAATCCATTGTTTGGATTGCATATTGAAAAAAAAAAGGAAATTAAGGATGGAAATGACTTCAATGAAGACACTCAGTTGATTGATGATGACGCTTATAAATATGGAGATGACTTGGAAGTCCCTATGACAAAACAAGTTGCGGATAAATGTGAGGAAGCAATTATAATTGTTCGGTCATGGGAATAATTACAATTTAAACATAATTGACATGGCTTAGAATACAAGAAGGTTCATGCTAACCTTTTTATTCCTCATTATTGAAAACATGTTTGCTTTGTAAGTGGAGGTTTTTTGAATGATGATTAGAAGACATAGATTGAGGATAATGGTAAGGAACAAGTACAAGATATTGTTGATGATCATGATGATCAGACGGATAATGAACCTATACAGTGAAAATACTATCACCGATTTGGCCATGATGAGTTGAAGTGTTTTGATCTTCACCCATGTAGTTTTTGTGGGAAGACCAATCACCTCTTAGGAAGGTGTCATAAGAATAAGAAATTTCATTGGAAATAGGTAAATTTTGAATGGTTAGGGACTTGGCAGTGGAGTTTGGGAGCCAATTTATTGGAGAGATCTTATCGACGAGTTTATTGATCCAGATTTAGGAACGAAACGAACTGATTAACATACTGAATGCAATAAACACATAGATATGAAGAATAACAAAAATATCCAGTGAACAATATCTTCTATTAAATAATGAAATATGTTGAAACTGTAAAACTGCAGAATTGAAACACTTGATTGAATGGTGGTAGCTATCTCTGAGAAGAGATGTGGATGATATGCACATCTGTCTGAGAAGAATGCATTAAAATGAGGGTCCATAGGCATTTTTGACATTACTCATGAATGCCAAAACCCTAGACATAAAAAAACCTAACCCGAGAAGGTGAAATGCCAAAAGTCATGTGGTCCCTATGGGTAAGTTGGTGTAATTTGGTACCTTTACTTCCAAGGGTCGTAAATTTTTCATATGACCTCTGCTTTAGGTGCGTGATAGCCCATTGGAAAGTTATTTTAGAGAGCTACACATAATTCCATCAAACTGTGACTTCGTCTACAGTTTGACTGTGGCGAGCCAAAGAAACAAAGTTTAGGGCCCAAAAATGGCCCTGGAAGTACAAAAATATGTGTTGACATGAAAACATACAAAATAATCTAGTTGGATTAGGTGAGAGGCCAACCGTATCCACCTGGAGGATGTGTGTGTCTTCATACAACCATAGAAGTGTAGAACTCACAATTACAAAGAAGTACAGAAGAACATGTTGAACAAGAAACAAACATGAGGAGCCAGTTGGAATAGGTGGGTGGCCACCAATATCCACCTGGATCAATCTTCACCCCTTATGAAGCAATGGTCTCCATTACGTTGAGTTCCCCCATCAGGTGAGGAAACTTCTGCTGGATTTGGCCCCGGGTGAATCACTTTCCTTGGTGTAGGAGTTTCCCTACCTTGACAACCCAATAAAGTTGGATCCACTGCTGGCAAGTGCCCTTGACCTGTGTGTCCACTATCTGATCAGTGGATGCTTGTTCCATGCAGTCAGGGTTGAGATCTGTTGGTGTCAGCTATTTTGCGATCTCATAGGTGTCCAATAATGGGGGCAAATATGGCCGAAGGAGGTCCACATTGAATAATGGATGCATACCAAGGAAGGGTGGAGTGTTGAGCTCAAAATAATTTCTACCCATAGCCTTGGTGATAGTGTAAGGCCCATAACGAAGTGGGCGAAGCTTATGATGGGGCCCGGTGAGACACTCCTTCTACAAATGTAACTAGACATTGTCGCCAACCTGAAACTGGTGTGGTACCCTGTGTTTATCATGGTGCTACTCGTACTCATCATTGGATTTCTGTAAAATCTCTTGGACTTGTTGGCGGATGTGTTGAATTCTCTCAATGAATCTGGTGTCTTTGTCGATCACAGACTGATAAGGGGAAGAGTTTGTCTGTGTGGTGGAAAGAGGAAGTGAAACATCAATGGGTCCCAAGGGTTGGAATCCCAAACCCACCTGAAATGGGCTATGGATGGTGTAACTATGGAGAGCCTTGTTGTAATTGTGTTGGACATATGGGAGACTCTCGTCCCATGTATGTGGATGCTTAGAATTTTGCATGCACATGATGTGCACAATCATTCGATCGACGACCTCTATTTGGCCATTTTTTTGTGGGTGGAAATAAGTGGATTTTGTGAGCTTGGTGTCCAACAGAGACCAGAGATTCGACCAAAAGGTGCTGAGAAACCTGCTAAATGGGTCAAAGATGATGGTTTGTCGTATCCCAAAGTGGACCCACATTTGTTCGAAGAAGAGCTTGGAAGTATCTACTACTATGACATTCTTCTTACAGGCTGTGAGGATGGCCATCTTCAGAAACCGATCAACAACCACAAACATGTAGTCATTTCCTTGCTTGATGGATGAAAAAATAGACATGTAGTCCATAGAGATGGATTCCCAAGGATTCTCGGGAATAGGAAGAGAGGTGTATAAGCCTTGCTTCTTGATGGCAGGCTTGGCAATCCCATAGGAAATGCAAGACCTGATATATTTTCTAATGTCCTGTCAAAGTTTTGGCCAATAAAAATGTTTATGAAGAATGATCACAGTTTTCTCTACCCCAAAATGTCCTGCTACCCGAATGTAGTGGGCTTCCCAAATCATCTTTGCACACTTTCTTGTTGGAACAGAGAGATGGCCTAGGTGGCATAAGTGTCTATCTTGCATGTGAAAATCATTGACAATGTCCATGGGAATGGAGCACAGTGGTGAGTGCAACAACAGGAGGCCGACTGAGGCAGTCAATGACATGATTGGAGATACCTATCTTAAACTTGATGTTGAGATGGAAATGATGTAGTTAGGTGGACCAATTCTGATGGCGGTCGTTCTGAAATTTCCCTTGTGCCTATATGAAATGAAGAGGCTTGTGATTAGTGTGTATGATCGTCTCTTTCCCCAGAATGTAATGTTTCCATTGACAAAAAGATTTTACAATGGAATACATTTCCTTTTCATAGGTGGGGTTTTTACGGACAATATCAAAGAGTGTCTCACTTTGGTATGCCATCGGATGCCTGTGCTGAGTGAGAAACACACCCAAAACATAGTCAGATGCATCAGTCTCAATCTTGAATGGTTGTTGTAGATCGAGCAAGGAGAGTACTGGAGATGGGAACAAACGATGCTTCAGATCATTGAATGATCATTGATGATACTTCCCCCACACGAACTTGGCCCTGCCACTGCCCTTGGTCACCTAGATGAGGGCCCATGCAATATGGGAGAATCCCAACACAAACCATCGATAGAATTTGGCTAGTCCCAAAAATATCTGAAGCTCAGTCAGTGTGGTTGGGCTTGGCCAGTCACAAATGACTTGGATATTAGCTGGATCAACATGTACCCCATGCTCATCAACAATGTAGCCCAAGTATTGGACCCCGTTCATGCCAAAAGATAATTTTTCCAAGTTGGCATAAAGCTTGTGTTGCTATAGAGTGCGCAAAACCTGTTGAATATGTCACATGTGTTCCTCCCATGTTCTGCTGAAGATGAGGATGTCATCCAAATATACTACCACAAAGGAGTTAGTGAAGGGTCTCAATACATCATCCATCAACCTCATGAAAGTGGTTGGTGCATTTTTTAATCCAAAGGGTATGACTAGCCATTCATAGAGACCTTCTTTAGACTTGAAGGTTGTCTTCCATACATCAGTTGGTTCGATGGGAACCTGGTGGTATCTATAGTTTAGGTAAATCTTGTTGAAGAAATTCCCCCCCTTGAGTTGGTCAAGAAGGTCATCAATCCTGGGAATGGGGTAGCGGTTCCTGACTGTGATTTTGTTTAAGGCTCTATAATCAATGCATAGTTGCCAAGTCCCATCCTTCTTCTGCACCATTAAAATCGGGCTTCCGCAAGGGGAGGAGATGGGCCTAATGTTCCCCTTTTCAAGAAGATATTTGATTTGACGCCTGATTTCATCATTATCCATCAATGAGCATCGATAGACTGGTCCATTAGGTAGAGGCACGCCAGGGGTCAGATCAATTGGATGCTTGACTTGGCAGTGTGTTGGTACCCCTGTAGGTGAGGCGAAGATGTCTTTGTATTCTTTAATGATCCCATCCACTTGCTTTTGCTGCAAAGAGATGTGATGTGTAGAGGCCATAGATGTGGTGGTGACCTTCTGCTTACTGTGAGCACGTATCACAAAGAAGACGAACTTCCCAGTCTGTGAAATGACCTTACTGCATTTCTTAGAAAATATTAAAGAAATAATAGTAGGTGGTGCTACCTATGGGATCATGTACAATTGTATACCCAAAGTAATAATAACATTGTCGTGTCTAGACTCATACAAAACATGACACTTCCAAAAATACGGTTTTCCTAAAATAACATCAGAAACTTCAAGGGGAGCAATATCACACAATACCTCATCTTTGAAAGGATTGATGTCATAGGGCAGATGACACTGTTGGTTGACACATAGATCTCTTCCTTGGTGAAGCCAACCTATGGTGTAGGGCTTCATGTGTGTTTTCATTGACAGTTCTAGCTGTGTGACGACCTCTGTTGAAATCGGGTTCTTCTAGCTACCGTTGTCGACAATGGAATGAATCAGATCCCCCTTGAACCACATCTATGAGTGAAAGAAGCATTCCCCTTCCTTTGGTTCTTCTGGTTGTCTTGGCTAGACTTTGGTGGTAGAAATAATGGAATTAGGTTCAAAATCGATAATCCACTTCCCTCCAGGATTTGAACTAGAATCATAATCAACCTATGACTCGAAATCCTTCAGCTCGACCACGAGGGACTTCTTGGAGCGACATTCTTCGATGTTGTGCCAAGGAATTTTATGGTACTCACACCATTTTCCCGTGTCCTTCTTCGTCTTCTCATTTCCCTTCTTGTGTTGTGACTTGGAATGGTTTTCCTAAGGGAGGCCATATCAACTTGGTCCCTTTCTATGTGGGTTGGGGTTTCCTTTTCCCTGCTTCGGCTGTGAGGGGTTTGCAGATCCAAACCCTCATTGTTTCTGCATAAATTTCTTCTCAATCTTGACATTGTATCTATAAGTTGTTCCCAATGAGGCAATGTCAAGGAAATCCATTTTTGTTTGAATGTATCTATTCAAACAACCATGATATTTGAGCACCAGATGATGCTCAAAGTCTTTGATACCCAATTTGGTGCGTAGGGTATGGAAAATATTGGTGAAATCTGGTATTGCCTGGTCCCTTTCTTGACGTAGGGTGGTCCATCCGGTGTACTAGTCCTCATAGCTTCCAACAGGGTAGTGTTATTCTTTAATGGAATCCCAGAAGGAATCCCATGTAGGGGCCACCACAAACATTATAGATTCCTCAATGAACCTTTTCTCAGAGTAAGTATCCCACCAATATTTAACATGGGGAACGACCTTGAGGAGTGCAAAAGTGATCTTTTCCCTATCAGAAAAAATGTGGACTGAAAAATATCCTTCGAGCAAATTCAACCATTTATCTACAACATCCGCATATATCATTCCTTCAAACAATGAAATATCAACATTTACCTATACCTTGAAGGGTGTTGCATTGTTGCTTGATGAAGATGCTTCTCTTGTGGGCAACCGTTGAAAGATCTGTGTGAAGTTGTCCGTCATTCCGTTCCTTTGTCACATTAGGGCTTCCTCGAGCAACATTTTAATACATTTTCCTGCTCCATCATATTTCTTTTCGTCCCCCATGGGTTTTTTTCGGGCTCGACGTGATCGATCTTGTAATGGATCGATTGGTTCGAGTCCCAACTTCTTGTACACAGATCTTGTCTGGGACATGCACGAAGAAAAATAAATGAAGAACA
Organism: Picea sitchensis; assembly: GCA_010110895.2. Lineage (NCBI taxonomy): Eukaryota > Viridiplantae > Streptophyta > Pinopsida > Pinales > Pinaceae > Picea > Picea sitchensis. Next base: position 35,647 of record SNQJ01S0046969.1, on the reverse strand, counting down.
GACCACTCTAATACCACTGATCCATATTTAGGAACAAAATGAACTAATTAATAGAATGAATACAATAAACAAAGAGATATGAAGAATAACACAAATATCCAATGAACGATATCTTCTATTAAATAATGAAATAGGATCAAACTGTAAAACTGCAGAACTGAAACACTTGCTTGAATGGTGGTAGCTATCTCTGAGAAGATATGTGGCTGCTATGCGCATCCTTCTGAGTAGAATGCCTTACAATGAGTCTCCAAAGGCCTTTTTGATATTACTCATGAATTCCAAAACTATAGACATCCAAAAACCTAACCCTAGAAATTGAAACGCCAAAAGTCATGTGGGCCCTATGGGTAAGTTGGTGTAATTTCGTACCTGAACTTCCAAGGGTCATAACGTTTGCATACGACCTTCCTTTTATGCGCATGGTAGCCCGTTGGAAAGGTCTTTTAGATAACTACACATTCCACCATCAAAATCTGACACTTTCTATAGTTTGATTGTGGAGAGCCAAAAAAACAATGTTTAGGGACCCAAAACGACCTGGGAAGTACAACAAGATGTGCTGACATGAAAACATACAAAATGAGCCAGTTGGATTAGGCGAGAGGCCACTTGTATCCACCTGGAGGATGTGTGGGGCTTCAAACAACCCAGAAGTGTATAACTCACAATTACAAAGCAATACAAAAGAACGTGCTGACCAAGAAACGAACATAAGGAGCCAGTTGGAATAGGTGGGTGGGAACCAATATCCACCTGGATCATTTATACATAGGTACAACAATACTTGATTGGAGATATTTCTACAGTTGACATACATGGATGTTTTTTAGGATTGGATGATACAAGGAATGATCGTATCCCACTTGAGGTTTGTCTTTTGAGTTGAAGATTGAGTCTTTAGACTCTGCTCAAAGGTAGTTTGATTACCCTTTTCCACTTTCAAGGGGGGTATATCTCATTATCTGGACCTCTCACTTTTCAGTCAACATGGGGGGAAGTATTGATATGTCATACTTTAATTTTCGAAGTCAAACTTGCAAGATTATTGTTTATGACAGATTGAGGATTCAATATTCAAGATGAGTTTATGATTTTAGGATGATGCTTGCTCAAGCATTGTTTCAGGCCATGATGATGGATTTGGTGACTTGATTTTGGATTGGTCAGTTTGAAATTTAAAGGATTTTTGTTGAGATAGTTTACAACTTGGAAGTATATGATGGATTCATGTTTATGATTGATATTGGATGGATGGATGGATGAATTACCACATTTGGACATTTGATATATTTGATGGATTTCAGTCACCTTGTGACTTTGATGGTGGTTTGGTAGTTCGACACCTTGATGATAGTTCAAAATTTGGATCGACAATTTGGATATGCGATAGTACCAACAGTTCAACGGGTTTACTACACACATTTTTTTTTATTGATATAGGGTTTGGATGCCTTTTGACACTTTTTTCTATTAATAGGATTATTGACAAAAAAAATTTAGTGTGTCATTTTATGAGAGTAGTTTGTGAATTTATTTTTTCACTTGATAGTCTTCAGAATTTACAGGGATGATCTTAAGATCTAGTAGAAGTCAACTATTTATTTTGCATTTGTGCTTGGTGCATTCAGGATTGTTAGGCATTTTCAGGATTTGGGATGTGTTGGACATTTAGCCAATTCACTTCTCATCAAGGTTTTATCTCATCGGTTTTGGTTTCACTTCAGTGAACACCTACAAGTTGTCTAGCTCATTTGATACAAAATGATTTTTCTAGACTTGGTTTCGACATCAAGTTTTTGTTGAGATGATATATTTATTGGTGTGGACTTAAGATTAAAGGGGGGTTTGTTAGAAATAATCCTAAGTACTTAATAGACCTTAACAACTAGTTAGTTGTGATACAGTTGTGGGGTAGTTACATTGAGTTTTACTATTAAATGCACCATTGATGTACATATGAAATTGACTTGGTTTGGTGCCTTTTCTGCTTGTCTTGTCTTCTTAATTTTGTTAGTTATTCTTTTTTCTTGCCCTAATTTCTATCAACTACATCTTCTTCTTTTTTGTTTCTTTCCATAAAATCTTCCATGAATGTAATGAGAACATGAATATTTAGGTCCGAGCAATTATTTCTTTGAAATATTCATTCATCTTGTAACATTTCAGGTCCAAAGGAGAAATATCCCTCCTTGTAAAAAGGCAATTTCTATTTCATTCAGTTTATTAGTCGTAATTGAGACTTTGTAGAGGCTATTTCATCTCTCTTGTTTATGATATTATTAAAATTGTCATATTTTGGATATTGTTATAAATTTGTTCTGTGGAGAACTACTCGAGGCACTAAAATATTGATTTCTAGGACTTGAGTTGAAAGCATATGATTTCAAATGTATTGCCTATCAAATCTTTTTTTAGGTTGTAATGAAGTTACTATTTAAAGTTATTTGAATACCTTTCATTTCTTCATCTTGCAAAAGTAATATAAGATTCCAAGTTCAGTTTATCTTACAAGAAAGAAAGAATGTCAGTTGAATGGAGATACCAAAACCTTGTAGAAACAAATATATGTTGGCACACATTATCTGATCATTTCTTCAAATGATATGATGTATATTTGTATATAAATATTGTACATTTGTATTTATAAGCTATGTTGGGAGACCTTTCATTTATTGTAGAATCATATAAGGAACTTTCTAACACTTCATCCAAACAGGAGTACCACCTCTATAAAAACACATGGGGATTCATATCCTCATGGTGTTGACCTTAAGACCGTAAACCAATATTTTATATCCACAATGATGTAGATTGTCGACATGGGAAGATTGTCGACATCTATCATGTGCCAAATATCCATGCCAACATGTTGTATGTTGCTCAGTTGACTCAACCAGGTAAGATTGTATAAATTTGGCTAGATCGTTTCTATGTTTGTGATTTGAAGAAAGGGAAGTATATTGTCACTAGAGATATTCTTGACCCAACAGAGAGTTTGTACAAGTTCTATGATTCAAATCGACATGAATGTGAACCGACTACACTTGTTTCTCACACTCATGAGAGAAGTCAAATTTGGCATGAAAAGCTCATACATATGAATTTATGAAGTCTGCAGGAACTAACAACTCAAAACATGGTTATTGGTTTGCCGAAGGTATCTTCCCTTGAAAGAGTCTGTAAGGGATGTGTGCTTGGGAAGCATCATCAAGAACCATTCAAATCTTGAAAAGTGTGGTGAGCATAGAAGCTACTGGAATTAGTTCACAGTGATGTATGTTGTATCAAATTACCTTCACTGGAAGGCACAAGGTACATTTTAACCTTCATTGACGATTTCTCTTGCTTCACATGGGTCTTTTTATTGAAGAATAAGAATCTTGTCTTTGAAAAGTTCAAAGAATTTTGGGCCTTTTCTGAAAAACAACATGGTCAACCCATCAAGTGTTTGAGGTCTAGCAATGGTGGTGAGTATGTTAATCGACCCTTTGAAGAATACCTACTTTGATTTGGTATTGACTAGTAGTGGTTGGTTCTTCACAAACCTCAACATAATGGAGTTACAAAATGCAAGAATCAAATGTTAGTCGAAATGGCTAGATGTATTTTGTAGTTTAAATACCTACCTCCTTGCTTTTGGGCTGAACTGGTATTCTGTGCAAATTATCTACTCAATCGCATCTCGACTCAAGATGTTCCTTCCATGACTCCAATCAAATAATGGTATGGGAAGAAGCCTTCAGTCAAACACCTCTGTGTGTTTGGATGTGTTTCCTGGGACCACATTCTCGATGACTACATATGGAAGTTGGATGCAAAGATTCATGATTGCATCATGATGGGGTACTCTGAAGAGTCGAAAACCTATCAATTGTTTGATCTTGTCAAATGAAAAATCATTGTTAGATGCAATGTTTGGTTTGATGAGAAGTCTTCTGGAATTAATTTGTTGAATAACTCTTCGAAATTGCTATAGGATGATCCCTTTGATGTTGTCTCTGGAATTGGTCCTCCTATTTTTCTCTTCAGTCCTTTGACTGTTCGTTGAATTTTTTTCCTATTTCTTCTAGACCATTGAATTTTGAGTCGACTATTCCATTGTCCTTTGTTTCGATTTGTTCATCGACTGAAGAACCTCCAACTTCTGATAAACCTAATGAAGTGAACCATGGTTCACTTGTTTCTTTTCTACCTCAATGGGCTGCCAAGATAATTGAATCTACTGGAGTTGATTCTGGAGATGCCTTCTGCAGACGACAGACTCAAAGTCAAAAGAAACATGCCAACATTACCTTGATGACTCATGTCCTCGAAACCTCAGACCTTGTTACCTACTTATATGATGAAGGAAAACCTAAATGAGAGTAAGAAATGAAGACCACAATTGATTCTTTTTCAAAGAATCAGACTTGGGACTTGGTTCCTTTACCACAAAGAAAGAACATCGTGAAGTGTTGATGGATATACAAAACCAAATTTACCTCTGAAGGTTTTTTTGAGAGAAATAAATAATGCCTTGTATAGAAGGTATTTTATCAACAATAAGGCATTGAATACACTAAAACCTTTTCACCCATTGTAAAGATGAACTTTGTTCAAATGATTCTTTCCCTTGCTGCTTGTTTTGGATAGAAAAATCCATTAGATGGATGTGAAGAGTGTTTTTCTTCTTGGAGACCTATATGAAAAAATTTACATGGAACAACCACTTGGTTTTGTGATAGATTGAAATCTAGTTTGTCGAATCAAAAGGTCACTTTATGGTTTGAAGCAATCTCCCCGAGCCTGGTATGTTAAGATCAACAATTTATTTCTTTGACTTTGTTTCAATTGGTGTGAATCTGATCAAAGATTGCATTTTCTCCACACCAATGGATACACTTTGATTGTTGTTGTATATGTATATGACTTAATCATTACTATCAATAATAATGATATCATATTTAGATTGAAGAAACAACTTGCTGACTCCTTTGATATGATAGATCTTGGCACTCTACATTATTTTTGGGTCTTCAAGTATTACCACTTTGTGATGGATTTTTCATTCTCAATATAAATATGTGATGGATCTGTTGGAATGTTTTAATATGTCTGATTCCAATCCTTGTGCTACTCCTTTTCAGCCTGGAGTGAATCTTACTAAAACTTGTCAAACACCCACTATCGATGCTACACTTTATCAATAATTGGTAGACAATATTATTTATATTACTCATAGATGACCTCATATTTCCTTTTCTATTAGTGTGGTTTCTTGATTCTCATAGGACCCTAAATAAATTCACTAGAAAGAAGTCAAACAAATTGTTCTCTATTTGGAAGGTACCACTCATTTTGGTATCAAGTATTATCGTAGTTTAGACTCGCTATTCGGCTACATTGACTCCAACTAGGCTGGAGATGATGATGATATGAAGTACACTTCTATCTATGTGTTTTTCTATAGCACTGGACCTTTGGTATGGTCATGAAAGAAACAAAAGGTCGTCTCCTTGTCGACTACATATGCAGAATATCATGGAATTATTCAAGTAGGTACTAAAGTAGTTTGGATTCACTAACTTTTGGAAGAAATTGGACTTCTTGTTTAGACCTAGACAACAATCTACTATGATAACCAAAGTTCCATACATGTTTCTGACATTCCTATTTCTCACTATAAGATGAAGCATGTTGAGCTCCATGCTCACTACTTCCAACAATTGGTTCTTGAGAACATTTTCTCTCTTGAATATTGCAGAAATGAATATCATGTTGATGATATCTTCATGAAACCTTTATATTAATCCATATTTATCAATATTTGCATGATGATTGGGATTCCTAATGCTACAATTATGGGGGGGGG
>SNQJ01S0046969.1:10131-29743 GCA_010110895.2 Picea sitchensis | reverse complement strand
GTGTTCTAGTGATGTAATTTCACCTTCTGAAACTCTAGAGATATGTGCTGATGGGGGGCAGGGTTGTTAGAACATCAATAATAAATGGTTCATCACACATATCCTGGGTTCATTTGGTTGAGAGGTCAAACTTCATATTGATACACTTGGTTAGGTGATCGACCAACACACCACACCATTCGTTTGAGTAGTGAATGTTCCTGTAGTTCATACAATCGAACAACAGTCGATGATAGTTATGTGGTGGATCGACCAACCCAACTATCAAATATGAGTTGGAAGAATCAATGGTCAGGTTGAGTCTTGTTGAGTTGACTCAACAAAGCATATTTTGGAGAGTCAAATATAACTACCAATGATTACATGTGGACAAGATCTTCCATATTCTATGGAAGTTAGTTATATATTGAGACTATAAAGAAGACCCCTTAGGTCATTATCAACAATGTGAATTGAAATTATGCAATAGATCATGTGGATCAAGATGCAAAATATGCACTGTGATGCTCTGATCATAGTGCGCTCTGCTGAAGTGATGTAATGGTGTCTTTAGACACCACCCTTTGTTTTCAAGTTTTTTTTCCTCTCTTCAATTATCTATAGTACCATGTTCTATGTTTCATGTTGTGTTCCACCTTATTTCCCAAAAATTCTATGCCTATCCTAACTCCACATACAAACTACAAAAGGAGGGAAAAACAATATATACCCTTTTCATTCATTGCCCACAATACATGTTGGATAATTATTTTGGATTATGAGATCAATGGTCCATATTAATATCACTATGAGATCATCGACTACTAAGTGTTAAATTCATTAGGAAATAACTCACATTTCAGGAGGTCAAATCAATCATGAGAGGGTTTGTGTTAGGGGCCTATCCTCTCTAACCCCTATTGTAGGTAGAATAATATATTTTCCATGTAATAAAGGCCAACATTAGTTTATAAGGCCTATTTAATAAATGTGAACAAGTCAATGTAAGAAGAACTAATAGAAGCTTCCGCTTCTAGAAAGATCTTCCTCTACAAGGTTCTTTAGAAGATAGAATTAGTATAAATAAGAGTAGGAGGAATGAGAAATATTTTTCTTGAGAATTATTGTAATATAGCTTTGCTCTGCTGGAGGTTACCCCCTCGAAGAGGCAAGTGAACATTGCTTTCTTGAATAAAGGTATATTTTTTTATGTTTCTCTTCTCAATATTCTATTGTTCCATTGATATATGTTGAATATTCTTGTTTTTGCATATTTTATTACATCTAGTACCTTACAAGTGGTATCAGATCACTTTACTTGGCATGAATTGTGGGTTATTTTTTTTCAAGGTAGAGACGTGTTCCAACATCTTAAAACTATAGAGATCTGTCATTCAACGCATAAATCCACAATCGAGGAAACATACACGCATAAAATACAAGAGGTACTTAAGCTCACATTATTGGATACCCCTGTAACCCTTGTTGGTACCCCTTCGAGTGGTAGTGCATCAGACAACACTTGTATACGGACTAACCTAGGTATCCTGAAACTCTCCATAGATCAATCGATTGACTTCCTGAATGATATAGTGCCACCAAGAACAACACTTAGGAAGATAATATTTAGTACTTGGGTAATTGGGTAGTACAAATAAGGGTACGGTCTAGCCTCCTTAGTTGGTGCCGTGATATATTGGGACGAGTACTACTATTCGACCCCGCACATATATCCGAGAGATACAACACAGGGAAAACCCTTGTCTATAGAAACCCTAAACAACCTAACCCTTGGGATCGAAACAAAACAAAAAAGGAACAAACAAGATCTGTTTCCGTGCAACCTTTCCTCCTACATTCGGGTCGCATTCGGGTTGCAATGGTACCTCTCATTTTTAAGACTTTTTTTTCCAGTGGACCCGACCCCCTTTTCGACGTCCTTATTTTCAACCTATCCCATTTTATTTCCATTTTCATCCTGAACGTCGTGGTACCTATCACTTATAAGTCCTTATTTTCTATGGTCCCACCGCCCATTTCCCTTTATAGGCACCCCTCATGTCCAAATGTCCAACACTCACAAAAAAGACATGCAAGCTACCATCAATCAGAACAAGGAGTCCCTCCAACATGTGACTTCTGATCTTGCTTTTACCAATTCCCTCTTGGAAAAATTCCAGGACCAAGTCCAACAACAATATGATGTCATGGATGCCAAATTCATGGGTAAATTTGACACCATCAAGTCTTCCATCAACCAATTGTTGAACCACCCCCAGGGCCCTTCCTCCTCAGAACAACCATCTCACTTAGATGGTGTTGAATCCTCCCATTCTATGATATTTCAATTGAACTCCTTTCATTGTGACCCCCATCTTCCCAAAGTTGAGGTCAATAAATTTGATGGCTCTAGCCCCAAGGGTTGGGTCACTCAAATGGACTATTATGTTGTTCTCTATCTATATCTTGAATTCTGACAATGGTGGAAATGGAGTAAAAATACATGCCAAGGGTATGTTGCGTGGACCCAATTTGTTGCAGAGCTCTATGCACACTTTGACACTAACACTCACTATTTAGGTCATTTTACCAAATTGAAATAGTCAGGAACCGTGGAAGACTTTATAACTTCCTTTAATCATTTGGACTTCAGAATGGAGGGCATGGTATATGCCTTCTTCCAGGAATTCTTTATTAGTGGCCTAAAGGATGAAATCTAAGCCTAGGTCCTCATGGCTCACCCTCAGACTTGGTTGGAAGCTAATAAACGTGCCAAAAAAGAACAATAAGTTGTTTTTTCCTAGAAGAAAACACCTTATTTTCAGCCTCGCCCTCGACCGACAAATCCTTCCCCTCCTTCCACTCTTCTCAAGGTCCATAAATTAACTTGGGAATAAATGGTTAAACACCAACTCAAGGGTATTTGCTATAATTGTGATGACATTTTTTCTCCCCGGCACAAGTGTAAGGAACATAAGATTTTTATGGCCATTTTAGAGGATGTTGCTAAGAGGAAGCTGCAATTCCCCTTTTTGAAGAGCTACCCCCTCCCGATGCTAATACTCCTCCTGCCGACCCACCATAAGTTGAAATGTTGATTTCATTGCATATACTCACTGGCTTCTATGCTATCCAAACCCTCAAGCTCATTGGCTATATTAAGCATAGGAAATTCATCATCCTTATTGACAGTGGAAGCACCCATAATTTTATTCACCACCACATTTCCTAGGAAATCAATTGTTATATTTGTGCCATCAACAATTTTCAAATCATGATAGCCAATGGCGGTTCCATGAAATGTGCTGGGATTTTTGAAAATGTATGTCTTCAAATTTGGCAGTACCACCTGAAATCTCATATTTTTACCATCGACATGGGCGGTTGTGACATTGTGCTAGGTGGTGAATGGTTAAGCACTATGGGCCCCATTTTTATGGATTTTAATAAATTAACCATGAAATTCCAATAGGAGGGACAAAAATATCAATTCCAAGGAATCACAACATATTCCCCTAAGATAATCAGTTCCCATTAAATAAAAAAACTTCTAAAAAAATTCATTTAGTTATTATTTCCCAACTACATTCCATTCAAGCAGTTGAGATACCCTCCATGTATCCTGACCTCCAATCTATCATCTCCAAAAACCAAGGTGTTTTTTCCACTCCCCAGGGACTTTCACCTTCCCATGGTGTTCATGATCATTTCATTCCCCTTGTCCCTGGAATTATTCCTCCAAATGTTATCCCTTATCATCACCCCTTTTCCTAGAATAATGAAATTGAGAAAATCGTTCAATAATTTCTCGAAGCAAGTGTTATTTGTTCTACTACTGACCTCTATTCTTCTCCTGTGGTCATGGTCCTCAAGAAATAAGATACTTGGCACATGTGTCCAAAATTTTGCACCCTCAATAAAATCACCATCAAAGACAAGTTTCCCATTCCTTTCATTGATGATCTCTTGGATGAATTGAGAGATGATCAATACTTTACTAAACTTGATCTCCATTTTGGATACCACCAGAGACATATGAAAGAATAAGACATCCCCAAGACTTCCTTTAGAACTCATGAGGGTCACTATGATTTCTTGGTCATGCCCTTTGGCCTCTTTAATGTCCCTTCCACCTTCCAAAGTCTCATGAATCATGTCTTCCAACCTTGTCACTATCACATAATTGTCATTGTCATATCAATGAATCATGTCTTCCATCATTGTCACTATCACATCAACCTATAACTGATGATCAACCAATCATCCAACCTGTCACTCTCACTATCTTTGTCACTGATATAAAATCATCAACCAACTATAACCAGATCCACTCACATGGATACCAAAACCATCACCAAGATGTGCATCAAACCATATGCCAAAATAAGCATGTGCTATATCCATAAACCATGTACCATATACATCAACCATGTATCAAAACCTGTACCATACCATGTACATCAACCATGTACCAGAACCTGTACCATACCATGTACATAAACCATGTACATCAAAACCTATACCATACCATGTACATAAACCATGTACCATATCATGCATGTACCAAGATATACCATAAACCATGTACTATGAGATGTGCCTCATCCACATACCATATCATGTCTCAATTATGCCATACACCTTGTACCATAAGATATCATCAATGAAGTGCCTCAAGCATGTGATAAAATCACCATGACATATACCAAAATAGATACCAAGATAGCCAAGATGTGCTTTTAGTCAATGTACCATAACATCACCAAGGTGTACCTCAACCATATGCCCAAATATCCAAACCATGTGCCACAATGTAACTCAAGCATGTATCATACCATGTACCATAAGATATGCCTCAAGTATATGCCAATTTCACAAATATGTGCCTCTAACAATGAACCAAAACATCCATAAACCAAGTACCAAGGATATGTCTCAAGCATATGCCATATCATCCATGATATGCCTCAAAATAACACATAAAAGACATACCTTTACTCATGAATAAGACTTGGAGCATATAATATCATATCAACAAATCAACATGGTGCATATCATCTTTAGCAAACAAAATATATGATCTTCTTCAAGTCCTTTTCACAGATCCACGACTGGCACACTATCAACCCACAGATGTCCACACCTTGCTCCACTGCGACCCACAAATAACCTCAGAAATACAATAGCATCAAACTTTTCCCTTTTCTTCCCTTCTCTACCTCAGACTTCACTTCCTCATATATCTTATGAAAAGGATTCACCAAAAGATCACTTGAAAGATAGATAATCATTGAACTTTTGTGTGTGTGAATGAGAGGCTTCTTGAAGTGTATTTGTACTTGTTCATGTGACTTCTTTCCTTAAATTTAGGGCCAACCTGTAATTTCTTGTTATAACCATTTTACCCTTCAATTAATGACTTGTAACTTCTTGTTGCATTTGTTTATGGACTTCTTAACCATTCTTTTTGGCTTCCAACTTCATGGTGTCATAACTCCTCAACCGTGAGGAACCACGTGGCATACCACCTACCGTCGAAAACAACATGACGATGACTATCCATCTATGATGATGTTACAATCATTTTCATTGTCCTCCAACCTCATTTTATTCAAACAAATTCGGGCTTCATGACCACACCTATGGGTTTCTTGTAGACTTCTTCAAATCATCTTCCCATGAGGGCCATGCTCAAAGCTACGGCATAAGGGGACCACTTTGGAGACTTTTCCAAATACACCCATTACTTATTAAAAAAAACCCATCACTTATAGAGGATTTTTCTAGGGTTAACATGCATCCTATATGGTTGACATCAATGCTTTTAGACTTCTTCTAGACTTGACATCAATGACAACTAGCTTTCCAACAATCTAGACCGTTGATCTTCTGTGAACGAAGGAAATCCAAAAGGAGATGTAGATTGTTGATCACTGTATGGGAAGATCTGTTTCATTTGTTGATTTGTTGTGGGTCTTACCAGTTCCCGTGGTGAGAAATGGCAAGGGGGAGTGAAATCACCCAACCAATGTACAATTGACATGTGTCAACACCTAGATGGATGAACCAAGTGTTCAGTGATGACATCTATCCCATGTCAAACCACGTGGGTAATCCACATGTCAATTAATGATTGTGCCATGTGTCATGGATATTTTTCACCTTGAGGGACGATCCACAATGCATCATGGGTGCCATGTGTCATGATAGATGGCACGGTGTGACAATGCCATCTTGTTCGGAGGATGACACCTATCATCCTTTAATTTTTAGAAAGGAATAAGTATGAGTCCATGTCGGATTAATTATGAAAATGAGTGTTGTTCATCTACTAACATGTGAGAGTTAATCTCAATTGTAGATTGACTTAGGTTCAATTCTAGTGAGTAAACAAAAGTGGTGACGTCTTGATGACACAATTTTCCAACTCGATAGCCCATGTGTATAGAGTAGTGACAAGTGTCAGTAAATGATTGGTCGACAAGATAAAAGTGGGCCCCACTAGGCAAGGGGGTCCTTTGGACCTTCATTTTATTTCTGGTCATTGGATCTATGGGTCGGTGAATCTAGATTGTTGATGTCTAAGGCATCATCTGACCTTTTTGGAGTTGACTATGAAGGGTCCAGAGCACGACTATGAATAGTTCCGACTACAACTTTGAAAAGCTCAAAGAATGACTTTGAAAGATAATTTGGGTTGTCGGTCTATGTAATGGATAGACGTGATATCATTCGTCGATCTTGGAGGGTCCCACAAAGATCCAAGAAATAAACAAAAGTGGGCCATATGTTAACCATCACAAAAGTGGAGAGCTCCAAATGGATCCTATCCATTGATCTGGAGGAACAGATAGATTGAGGATTTCGTGGGACAGATGGAAGATTCCATGAAAACTTCATGTTGAATGACACATGTGGTAGTAGTCACATGGAAATAAGATGATGTATGATTAAAGAAAGTATAAGAAAATTTACCGAGCCACGAATTTTGATCTAGAGCTCGATTTTGAGCATGACGACAGTCGTTGGAAATATATTGATGAGCAGAAGATGATGGTGCTCTCAAGAAGAGGTTTCAAGATGATTGAGGAAAAATGAAACTTATCACCCCATTCCCTTAAAAGGCACTTAGGGGGTCGAGTGGTCTTACATGAATGGATGTAACTACATGAGAAAGAGAGGAAATGAAGAAGATAGAATATGAATGGATTGAGGGGTAGTGGCAAAAAAATATTATAAATATAATTTCGCCCCTAGTTAGAAAGGGAGGTTGAATAATCTAGAATTGGGTCCTCCATATTTTTATCAATATTGAGGATGAATTTGACAGCTCTAGGATTTTTCATGTACCTCTATATGAGGAATGTTTTCTAAATATTAAATACAGGGGGAAGCTAATTCATGTTCTATTCATGCAATTGTGCACAATTGTTGATTGATTGTTTTTTGCAGCAATTTGTCATTTATGTCTACTAGTTCTATAGGAAATAATTATGAATGGATTATGAATTCAATTGCAAGGAAATGTTCAATTTCATCTATGAGAATATGGGTATTCTAATATAGTTCATTATTAATAAATGTGAATTTGTTATGTTTTCATAAGTAAAACTATATGTCTACAATTGATTTTTGGTTACTATTAGAATAAGAGTGGTTAGAAGTTAGAATATGATTTCATTTTCATAGTAGATTAGGATTGCATTTAGGATTTAGATTATTTTAAACTAGAAAGTCTCTCTTCGAATAAAAATCCATTTAGTTAGAAGCAACTGGGTCCACATACTCGTGGATATTTTCATACCAAACTAGAGCAAGTCTAATTGGGACCTCCCATCAGGAAATCCTCCCTCATATTGGCATGGGGCATTTTCCCGCATCAGCATGATGGTCAACCTTAGTAAACCATGTTAAATGTTGTAGTATGAAATAACCATTGTGGAATGTCACAATATAACTTAACCATTAAGGAACATCACATTGCAACATAACCATTGAGAAGCATGAAAATTCAACATAAATCAACCAAGATCAATGTTGCAATACTACATAACCATTAATGAAAATCATAATCCAACATATCATTTCATGCACATTGCAATGTGACATAACCCTTCAATAACATTTCAAAACGACATAAGTCCACCTACATGGATGTCTCAATGTGACATGTCCATTAAAAAACATCACAAATTTGACATAACCCTCGAGGAATGTCATAATGCGACAAAACCATTGAGTAACGTAGCAATTCCATATAAGTTGACCAAGATTAATATCACAATGCATCCTAAACATTTAGGAACATAACACTTCGACATAAGTCAAGTAAGATTGACATCAAAATGCTACATTACCATAATCAACTATGGTTAAACATAATCAACATGTTGAACCGTAGTCAACTATGGAAAATGATGGCCAACCAAAGTGAATAATAGTGAATATAAGGAATGCAATAATTTGACATAAGGAAATGAAGATGAATGTTGTAATGTGACACAATTGTTGGGGTACATCACAATCCAACATAACCCTTGAGACATGTCGCATCAAACATAGCCAAACACAATTTACCATGGAAAACCATTGTCGAACATTACCAAACCACAATCTGCGATGGCCAACCAGTGTCGACCATAGTCAAATAAGGTTTACCATTATCAAACATGGTTATACATAATCAACCGTAGTTAAAAATTATTAAACATAGTCAAATATGATCAACCATGGTTAAATATGATCACCCATAGTCAAACATGGTGAACATGGTAAAACAAAGTCAACCATCATTAACCACATTCAATCATGGTCAAACATGAACAACTAATTTTCAACTATGGCCGACCATCATCCACCATGGGAAACCATAGTCAAACATAGTCCACCATGGTTAACCGTAGTCAACCATGATCAAATGAATCAACCATAGTCAAACATATTCAACCAAAGTCAAACATAGTCATGCAAAATTGACCAAAATCAAACACAGTTAACAATGGTATTAGTCAACCAAATTCAACCATAGTAAATCATGGTTGATCAAAGTCAATCATAGTCAAACATTATCAACCATGGCCAACAAAAGTCAACCATGGTAAACCATGGCAAAACATATCCATACATGTTTATCCATAATCAACCTTAGTCAACCATAGTCATACATGGTCAACCATGATCACTCGTAGTCATACTTGGTCAACCATACACATACTTCATCAAACTTTGTCAATTTTGGCTAGATGCGACATGTCGCACAAAAAAAAACTTTGAAGTGATGCAATATGTTACAACAAAGGAAAATTTAGCATGATGCAATGTATCACATGAAAGGAAACTTTGACATGATGCAATATGTTGTGACAAAGGAAAGTTTAGAGTGATGTGATGTGCACACAAGTGGAAAGTTTTGGCCCATGTGATACATTACAAATAATGAAAGATTTAGAGTGATGCATTATGTTGCGACCAAAAGTTGTTTGGGTGCGCTATGCACTGAGAGCCCACATTCATTCGTTATTGATAGTTTTTCGTTGGCTATATAGCCATGACATGTCACATCTAAAATTTGTTTTTTTCATGATATGTCTTTGAAACTTTGTGTGTCACAACTAAAATCACTTTATGTGAGATACATAACACCCTTTGTTAAGGCCTTTTTAGAATTCAAAGAGTTGTTCCATATTGCGCCTCTTAAATATTTATGTGCAAAACTTTGTGTTGCATCCTTGCTGAAGTTGGGTGTGATATATTTCAAGTGTCACACCCTTTTGATCCTTTGGTGGTGGTTGCTTTGGGTTGTATTGCACATAAAAACAAGTTTGGTGTGATGTGTCACACAAAAGTAAACTTTGGTGCAGTGTGATGTGTCGTAGAGACTGAAAGTTTGAGATGTGATATTTCACATAGAGAAAAACTTCAAGCGATATACTACAACAGATGAAAACTTCAATCTTTGCGATTTCTCATGCAAATGGAAAATTTTGGTCCATGTTCAACATGATGTAATATGTCGCGACAACGAAAAGTTTGAAGCAATTTGATATGTCACATGGAAAAAAACTTTTGTGACGTGTGATTTGTCCCAGTGATTGGAAGTTTGACAATAAGCGATGAGATGTGTCATAGAGATCGAAAATTTGAGGAAATACAATATGTTGCATGCGGAAAAAATTTGGTGCAGTAGGATGTGTCACAGAGATTGAAGATCTGATGAGATGTGATTTTTCTAGGTTCATATGATCACAATGTTATTAGTTTACCTAACATAATTTAAAAATAAAACATTTCCACATTTTTACCTTATAACAAAATACATTTTGCACCTTCAAAGAAAATTGCTAGTACTATATGAAGACAAACAGAGAAATCATCTCAAATGCATGCGATCCCTATACATGAAACCATAATAACTGTTACTCGACTGTCATTTTTGAGACATAAATGGTGATGAATAACCTGCCACATCTCTTTCGGCAACGTCCAATTCATTCGTTTGCATTCAATTACCCCTCAATCTCTTTCTCATTTCAAAGGATGATTTTTCAGGCAACGCGGAATCCCCTACCGTTTTAGTCACTTCCCGGCCAAGGGACTATAAATTTCATCATGCAGTCAAATCTCATTGACTTGTTATTAGTAGGTGCATTATGAGTCATTAATAAGTCTATTTTGTGTAAGATTTTATGCACCTTATCAATGTTTTGGCTCATTTTTTATTAACTCCTTTTTATTAAAATTAAAAATCTTTTTTTCCAGTTTCAAATAATTTTATTTCCATTTAGTAATTCGCCCACACCATATTGATGGGACTAAATAGTCATGGTGGAATGAAATTTTATTTTCCTATTTGTCATATTTTATAATTCATTTAAAAAATGATTAAAACTAAATTATAAAATTGGTTACCCTCCAGGCTCACACTATAGTCGATGCATCTCGCTGTATTCACCACCTTTACATGCATGGTTACCTGTCGATGCATCATGTTGTCTTCATATTCATCACCTCTACATGCAACAGGTTCTCTTTTACTGTATCATCATTCTGCGTCATATAAGCTTCTTACTTCCCGCCTTCCCTCGTCCCTCTTATCGAGATTGGGCCTTCTGAGCATGATTCCGTTGCAAGATGGTTTTCTTTGTTATTTGAACCCCGACTACATTATGTGATATAAGAACTGCAAGACTAATTTTCTTGCTGCATCCACTGCTTAAGTTTTTTCCCTCCCCACATGGGTTATTGAATATTTGCCTCACTTGTTTAACAATTAATAGCTTGTTTCTTGGTAGCACATGATATGCATGATATGGCTTTCACTTTCTGTTCATAATAAAGGATTGTAGTACCATATTTTGGTGATGGGAGTGATTTCTTGAAATTCAAAAGGATTCCATAATTGCAGGAAATTCAAAGGAAGGGGCACGCAAGATAGATTATGAGCAAAGGTGGTGCTCCTAAATTCTCAGGAGCTGAACTTGAGAAAGAAGATTAATGCATGTCTGGAGTGCCACGAGTTTGTTTTGGTAAGTTACTATTTCACCTTCTCTCGAATTTATGTGTTGACGAAGCTCTTCTTTTTGCGCATTTTTCTCTATATTGTTATTTAATAATTCTTTAGAAAACAAAGTTGTAAAAGATTGTCTAAGAAGGTTTTGTTGCAGTGGGTGGGAAATATCTAACCACTAACCATAAGGATATTGAACATATGCACAAAAAAAACTAGTTACAAGGTAAAGGTGTTGAGACCTAACCTGGATTCTCTTTTTCATAGATCCAAGTCCAGTGGAAGAAGCATCTTCCCTAGCAGAACTAGTATCATTACGCTTTCCTTCCATTTTCCCAGATTGTGAAATCTAGCCTGCATAACATAAAAATGTACTAGCAAACTTTTATAATAGACATTACTCATCTATCCTTCCATCGAAGAGTAGCTTGTGGTTGTTGCTTCCAATTGGATTAAAAAAACCCCGTGAATTAACTTGGAGGCCGTTTGGAAGAACTAGAATATGAGAGATGTGACTGGCTAAGCCGACAATGTTCCCAAACTTGTATGTCCTTGTTGAGAGTATGGTCTGATCATGAGAAGTATGCATTTAGACCATGTTGTTTTTATGGACTAACACACATGCCGTGACATTCTCAAAAACTAAATTCAAAACATAAAAAAAAATACATAAACTCATTCTCTTCCGCCCACCCAATAGCAAGAACAAACTGGAAAAAGAAACACATTCTAATGCGCAGAGGATCAATCTCAATTCACACAGACAAATGCCTATGTAATTACAATTGGTAATATGATATTGAAATCTTCATGAATAACATGTACAAGTAGAAGCATTTAAAGATTCCAAAGAATACATCTCATCACTTTATTTGGGAACTTATCCCAACTTTTCCTGATTAACCCTTTAAATATAGCTCCCTAAAAATATACACACAATAAATAAAATTGTTCTTTTACTTGCATGTCAAAACCAGTCCCCTAGAAAGAAAAATCTATTTCTACGAATCCTTCCAATAAAAGAATGCTCCTACAACATAGATTTATTAGGATGGAGTCAATTGTTAACAAATCCAAATATTGTTTCAAGTAGAGCAGTTGGAAGATATGGTAGTTAGAAATGAAAAATGAAGCCATGGAAGAAGGCATGTAGAATGTATAGGATAGTTGGCGGAAGTAGGAGGATATGAGGATGGAGATCATGTAGTACAAGTGGGAGCTCCAAGCTAGGAGACTCATAGATCCCTAAGGACAATAGGGAGGATGAAGAGCTCTGTACAAACAATGAAGATTTCCACTATGACAATGACAACAAGGATAACTACATAACTAGTAACCCATGGCACATAAGTACAACACTGAGAGAGCCCACACAATAGGCTAAAAAAACCACATTCCTATCTCTTCTTTTGCATTAGTATGTCCAACACACCGCACTTTCACAAATTGGAAGTAGATGACAACCCTTTTGTTAAAACATTGATTAAGGTTTGATAATTGCAATAACAGTACTATGTCTATCAAACAACAACCCTTTTGCTAAAACATAGATTAAGGTTTGGTAATTGCAATAGAAGTACTATGTCTATCATATTAGTAAAGTTGTAAACAAAGGATGTAAAGTTGAGAACTCGCAGGAGCCTACTAGGTATGTCTAAGGCTTGTCTGCAACTATAAATTTTTAATAAACATATTAGTTTGTTTCTGCAAAAAAATAAAAATAAATTAATTAATTAAAAAAATCCAAATGTTTCCTCAAATAAGTTTCTCTTAATTAATCTTAAAGAGGGAAAGCACCATGTCATTATGGCCATATTGTTAAGCTAACAATATACACATAGATTTCGAGAAATAAAATATGAAAAATATAATTCAATCATAAGAGCTTTCTCTAGCCACCATTGTATTCACTAGTCCTAGATGCACCCTATTTATTTTCATCAGTTTTGTCTTGATCAAAATTGTTATCCACAGTTTTGGCCTTAATCGATCCCTGTATCTGGCTATTGCATTTTCGTCGATGAATTCTACAATGGAAAGATCCCACATGCATTGTAGGTGAACATAAGCAACAATGCCCTCTAGAATCAGAAGGCCACAATCAGAAGAAGACCGAGAAGAATTGTTGAATTTACCACTGGACTGGAACAAAAATTTCTCCCTCAATTCTTTACATAGAAAGCCTCCTTGAAGTACTGTGTGATAAATCTGCATGCTAACAAAGATATAAATCAAAACATAATTTTTTATAGAATTTGAAACCCTAAAAATTGAATTTAAGGTAACCCATTCCTATGAATAGCCCAACTAAGGAGAATGATTCTCACTGCTGCCAACTCGGCTAGCGAACTTAGGTGGAATTAACTCCTACTTCTAGAGCAATTGACAGTTGGCGCAAAATACCTCTTTGAAGTCCACACGTGCCCAGTTCTCTGTTCAATGGTGCAATCACTCCCTCTTCAACACTCCCAATAATTCTTAATTCTCCCACTTCCCATAAATTTTCATGACTTGTGAAAAGTGATTGTTTTTTCCAATGAGATGTTTTGTTTTATATTTTAAACCAAAATTTAATATTATATCAAGGGGAATAACATCTAAAAACAAGTGTTAAAACTCATTCAAGTTGAAGTGGATCGAGGGAGATGGTATTGTGAATCTAGCGAAAACGAAATAATTGGGCATGTGAGTAAGAAAAATGGATTCTAGCTGTTGCATTCTATACTTACCACGCAGAATTGATAGGGAGATATACATACGTTCTCACCATAGATTGAGTTAACTTTATATTAGTAGATAGTAAACAAAAAAATAAAAAGAAGGATAATCATAAACTTCTTAATTTGCATATTAATGTATTTTGATCTCACATTCATTAAAGCTACGATTGTTTATGAGGTATTTTATCTGTCCGACGCCGTGAATATGGATTCTTAGAGATCCACCTGCACAAGTGTGCAATATCAATATTTTTCGAGACATGTTTAGAGGTATCTTCAATTTCAATTGAACTCATGGTTGCATCGAGAGTTCATGTAAGTGACAATGTAGTTAGATTCATATGAATGATGTAGTCTGTTGATTTATATAGACAATTTGTCTCGTAAAAACAAATCAAATCTATATGAAACTTATTGAAATGGTTTTACAATCTATAAATATGAAAATTAAATTCAAGATTAATTACATTATATATATATATATATATATATATATATATATATATATATATATATTTTAATCGTATTACAATTTATGAAGCTTATGAAAAGGAATTAAATTCAAGATTAATCTATGTTATAAATTGTAAAACCATTCAACTCTATCTTCTCTATATGCCTATATATAAATAAAATGAACTTAAAAATAATCAATATAATTATAAAAAACATAATGTTAAAATATAAAATATAATGAAAAAAAAAATGTCAATATAATTATAAAAAACATAATGTGCAAAAATATAACAATATAATAGAAAAAAATTGAAATGTATCACAAATTTCTTGTAATAATTCAATTTTAAAGGTTAAAAGATAATATTTACAAAAAGACTAACCAAAGCCTATCTGTTTTACTATTTATGAAATCAAACGGTAAAAATAAATAAATGTAGATATTGCATTTCATGCTATGAAAACTTTGGCTATGTTGGAAACATGTCAAAGAATACCGTCCATGCAAATCAGAAACTAGGTGCATTTCATGTTACTCTCTAAGAGTAAATGGGAGATTGAAAATGTTGGCTATGTTGGAAACATGTCAAAGAATTTACTCATGCCCATACACATGTTCATGCAAATGCATATGTACATGGGTATGCATGCAATCTTATGAACTGCTCATGTAACTATGTGATCTATTCATGAGTAGTTTATGTAACATGTACATGGGTATGCATGCAATTTTATGAACTGTTCGTGTAACTATGTGATCTATTCATGATTAGTCTATGTAACTGAGTGATAAATGTTATATATACTAGCATACCCATAGAAGTGGAGGACAATGCTAGTGCAAGAGGGAGATGATGGTTGTATGCCTATCAAGGCTGTTGTAATTCTCCCTTAAATAATAGAAAGTCGTTAATCATAAATCATTATGTCAAATGTATAATTGATATGCTTGATTTTATACATGTTTGATCTTGCTTAGTTTATACTGTATTATATTTACTATGGTTACTTTCAATTGCCTAAGAGTTTAAATATATTCCTTTTACAACCCAAAAACTTGATAGAACACATTATGCATTCTCAATCACCTGCCCACTTCACATGATGCGATATTTCCCTCTCTGCAATGCAATGTGACATCATCATGGTTACTTGCTATCAAACTATATACACGTTTCGAAAATATTTTAAATTTACTTTTATGCTCCTTTTTTGAAAGCATATGGTTACCCTCTCTGCAATGCAATGAAACATCGCAATGGTTACTTGCTATCAAACCATGTACACGTTTCAAAAATATTTTAAATTTACTTTTATGCTCTTTTTTGAAAGCATTTAAGTTATTTTATTACAAAATTTTAATCATATTAATTTAATATCAAATATTTAAAGGATATAGAAGTATAAATATAATACAAACTATTTTAATATACACTTATTGAATAAGCTCAGTCTACTTATTACACTATATCCAATTAGCTCAGTCTCTATAGGTTACGGCTATCGATCCGCCTATCAAATTAGACATGGTCCAACTTAAAGTTGATTAGATGGATTTGGATTTGGATCTACGACGATCTCTGCTCTGCAACCTCTGCCACACGTTTTGTGATTCTCATGCTGTGTGTTATACGTGTTACAAATACCTTGAAACAAACACTTCGAATATAGTATGGTGGGCTCCATCTACATGCTAGCCGTCATGAGTATGGTCACAAGGTCAAATGCGTGATTCACATCCTTCCTGTAACATATTGAACTTCTTTTCCACGTGTCTGGGCTCATGCCTTAGACAGGGACTTGCTGCTTTGCAGCAACCTTGTTAATCAACAATTTATTCAACAAAATACCACATTGATCGGTCAACAAAATACGCAAAATTTCAAGAGAGAGAAGCATATTTCATCATGAGAAATCTCAATCTACAATTCATGGAAACATATGAGATCCGATGAGATATGATGTAAAAGGAAGTGGCCTGTGCAGCACGTTAAAAGGTTGAAGTCGATTGAACGGTACAGATAGCCCACATGTGTGTGGTGTCGATATTAATGGGTAAGTGGCCGAATGACGACGCATTCTAGAAAAAGTGGAATCCACAACATATCAATGCCATGCTTAACATCATTGAGGTGGTACTCAATTTTGAAATCACTTAAATTGCATAGTGTGTAGACCGGCCTTGGCCTTTCCCTACTGGCCAGTTTTGCAATGATAAATGAACGTTATAGCTGTCAACAGTGGAGGGTGGAAGAAAAGTAACAATGTTTGTATTCTGAATATAAGATAAGGGTGATGATGTTGATAGTGAATTTCAATCAGCAAAATAGAGGTGGTAATTGGTTTTGTGTATGAGATTAAAGTTAAATGTTATTAGAAAGCATATAATCTTATTGAAGATTGTTTTAATGATGAATACAAGAGATATTCGTTTATTATCTAGTTTGAAACAGATTTTTGATAATGGAGAAAGACTTAAAAACCCTTTTATGATTCTTCTTCTAACTTAAAAAACAAGTTAATAACCTAAAACTCAAAGACATATGATAACCAATGAAGTATCCTTGTTACAAATTGACAATTAAATTATAATAAATTTATCACCTTCTATATAAACAAACAATTCTCTTTATAGTATAATTTATAGTTTATCCTTCGATTGTAAAGGGAGGGCTGGAGTGGAGGTTATTCTCATAAGATACAGTGATTCCATGGAAGGCAATATGGACTGGAGTAAGCTAATTACTGAGCAATCTTCCCTCTTTTCAGTCAAAAAAATGGGCTTGAATCCGGCCAGATTTTCAGAGGTAATCTGAGTTTCATATGAATCAAAGTTCTATACATTTCAGAACAATATCTCAGGGTTTTGCCCCATTTTAAACCAACCCAGATGCTCAGAAAATCAATCAGACTTCTAAATTGACCAAAAATTTAAAACTTCATCCCCAAAAAACGTGAGTGAAAAATAACTCGAAAAAGAAGATTACTCCCGAATTAACCCACTCCATATTCACTTGCTTATCTCCTTATTTCATTTTGACCCAAACGTTGTCGTTTACAAGTCAAACACGTTTAGATTGAACGATGGTTGCGACTTGGAATTACACTCAGGGATTGCAATGCCATTGTTTACAAGTCAAGTCAAACACGTTTAGATGGTTGCGACCTTGGAATTCCACTCAGGATTGCAATGCCAGCCTGTAATCACGAAGGGATATCATTTGAAACCTGCTTACATACCAATCTTCTTTTACTAATTTTTTATAAGGCTCGGCGGATTTTTCAAAACTCTCCATAAAAGCACTTAAAATGCTGTTCACAGCCTGACGTATTATAGACTTATTGCCCTTCCAAGCATAAAGAGCCACACTTCGTCCCACGTATTCCCCGGCCAAATCAAATTTGAAATTTGCATCACAGAATACAGGGCCTGAGTTTGCTGGGGATAAGATATCACCGCTTATACCTCAGTGTCTGACACGTAGGAGCCTCAGTTGGGATCACATTATTAATTTTCATATCAAGCAACAGCAGAGGCTACTTCTGATCGCATGTATGGTGGTATAGTATATACCACCGAGGTAACAGCTGCGTACCCATTAGATTACTATAAATACAAAGGCAGGGATTGCCATTTTATTGGGCCGCGACAACAACCCATTTCAATTCTTTCTTGCTTGCATCATGGCCGCTACAACACCAGCTGTTTTCTTCTTTTATTGCATTCTGAGTGTGAATCTGCTCATCATCATATTCCCAAGTCTAGGGTTAGGTTGCAAAAGCTGCGTCCATCAATCTCAACTCGCCTATTACGCTGACTCAGGGGCTGCCAATGGTATTGTATAATTGCTAAGACTACTATATTGGAATACTATTTTACAGTGGTAATAAATTCATTGTATCCAGGGCGTAATTACATTGTTTGATATTCTTAATGCAGTTGGCGCGTGTGGATACGGATCATTTGCAGCAAGTCTCTATGGTGGGAATGTCGGAGCTGTCAGTTCTGATCTCTACAGGAATGGCGTTGCTTGTGGTGCATGCTATCAGGCAAGCCCTACAAATATGGCATAGTCCTTATTGGCCTTCAAGATTTTAGACATTTTGTGTTGCTTTTAGACAATTCTAACGTAGGGATATTCCAGATTTTACAGTTGATACCATGTTTCAATTATTTCAGATTTCATCCTGAAGAAAAGGGATATGATATTTATATGACGATTTATTGAATTTACAGATGAGATGCACAGACACCGAGTTGTGCAACAAGACGGGGACGACGATAGTGGTTACGGATTTCACAGAGAGCAGCCAAACAGATTTTGTTGTACCCCGCAGCACATTCTCAAACCTGGCAGTAGCAGATAAGGGCTCCGAGCTTATTAAGGCCGGGATTATAGATATCCAATATAAAAGGTAGACAGAGCATTACCCTAATCTGTTTCTTACACATCCAGCCCAGGTAGGGGGTTAATATATAATTAATATCTCTAAACATAAATATCTGAACCTGATTGACAGGGTCCCTTGCCAGTACATGGACCAGAATATGTTGGTGAAGGTGGACAGACTTAGCCAGTATCCTCACTATCTTGCTGTCCAATTTTTATACCAAGGAGGCCAGACAGACATAGTGAGCGCGTATGTTCAGCAGGTAATTAGTCCATGAAACTGCACGTAGAAAATTAATTAATGCGTGCCTAGATATGAATTTGTAATATGTTTGTTATTAGTCCATGAGATTGTAGGTAGAAAATTGATTAATGCGTGCCTGTATGAATTTGTAATATGTTTGTAGGTGGGTTCTTCTGAGGAGCATAACTTGCATCGAAACTATGGCGCAGTTTGGGACATAGAGAACCCACCAGAGGGTGCTCTCCAGTTTGGATTTGTGATATTCAGCGGGAACAATGGGAAAAGGGTGTGGCCGATTAAGTCTGTGCTTCCCTCC
>SNQJ01S0046969.1:0-10121 GCA_010110895.2 Picea sitchensis | reverse complement strand
AATGATTATCTTAAATGCAACCTTCGTACAAAACAAATAAAAGAAGTCTCACCATCATGAGGGTGGGGGGCATTAATAGAAAAATATATTATATATTTTTCTATTAATGTCCCCCAAATATATTTTTCTATTAATGAACCTTTCTCCCCCTCACTCTCATAATGCTCCCCCCACCCTCATATACGAGGATGAGGGTGGGGGGTGTACATTAATATAAAAATATATAATATATTTTTCTATTAATGCCCCTCCCACATATGGGGGAGAGGGACATTATTGGAGAAAACATATAAACTCCAAACATGCCCCCAACAATATATTTTCTCCAATAATACCTTTCCCCCCACCCTCATATATATATATATATATGAGGGTGGGAGGAGCCACATTATTGGAGAAAATATAAAGGGGGGAGCGGGGGGCATTATTAGAGAAAATATATTATATATCTTCTGCAATAATGCCCAAAATATATTATATATTTTCTCCAATAATGTCACCCCCGCACCCTCATATATGAGGGTGGGGAGGGGTGACATTATTGGAGAAAATATATAATATGAGGGTGGGGGAGAGGCATTATTGGATTTTATATATTTTCTCCAATAATTCCTTCTCCCCCCCACCCTTCCAACCACATGATGTGCCTAATCCTTAAACCCCCTTTTTGCTTAGGTGTGTAAATAATTCTCTAAGCAAATAGGTTAACCCAATTTTGAGCACCATCAATAGTTATAGAAGAATTAAATATTTCAATTTATCCATAATTGGACTTGTGGGTGAGTGCAAGAAGTTTGTGGTTGAAAAAGTGGCAAGGGCATGAGTAAGAACACGGAATCGCATGAACGTGCACAAGTTCCTATACCTATAGGTTTGGTTGTGGCCGAACCTCCACGTCGATTGCCATGTAGGTTTAGTGGCAGGACCACATGCATGTTCTTAAGAATGCCTACACGGTCTTAAGAATGCGTGTGTGGTCCTAAGAATGCATGCACATTCTTACTGATAAAATTATTTAAAGGGCCTGAGTGCAGTTAAATTACAAAGTATGATTTTGTATGTCTATAGCACAAAAGGGATATAAAGAGGGATTCAAACATAAACATCAATAACATTGGGACATATACATCATTTTGTATGTCTATATCACTAACATCAACATAGTGTAGGTGTCAAGTTTCCCATTTTCTACTCTTTTTCTGAATTTCAAAATCCACATTATTACTAACAAGCAAAGGCCCTCTGCAAATCATGGTGTGAAAAGCCAAAATTTTGTTAGAAAAATGGGTGTGCTCATTTCACCATAAAAAATATAACAATATTTTCACCCAACCATAATGAACAAAGGCCACCTTCGAGCACCTTAACCTTGAAAAACAGAATAATTCTGGTAGCAGACCAATAGCCAACCAAGACTAACACAACAAGCAAGAATAACCGAAGAACAAACAAAAAGTCCAAACCAATAACCCAAGACAAAGTCACTACTGCAAAAGTTGTAGTTCTCCTTCACTCATGTGCACTTCTTATCCTTATGCAGTCGTGAGTGAGTGAGTGACAAATGAGATCTAGCTCTCTTTATTTACACTTCTCCATCTTAACTGACTGGGTTGACTTCTCTTCCTCAGGGATAATAACTCAATATTAATTTATTCTATTAAGTTGACTTGTCTTCTAGGGTTATTACCCAAAGCTTTAGGGTTTCTCTTTCTCCTCAGAATATTCTAGTCTCGTCAAAGGTTACATGTGGACACTAATATCTCCCACAACTACCATAATATCAACACTCCCTCCTAGCTAGGGAGGTTTTAAAGGAAATGGTCTTGAGCACAAACATACCATTCAATCAACAACATCATAATAGACAAACACGCTATCTCATGATCAAATCACAAGCACCATCATCACTATCCAACTAGATAGTCTCTAGGGAAATCAGAACAATGCCATCCAATAGAACACAACTGTGTTTATACATAGTAGTATACAACTATTATCCAGTGGTACACAACCACTCCTAGTAGCTCACTGTTACTAAACAGTGACATACAATCACTACCAGTGGATCGCATCCACCATAGTAGCATACAACTATTTTCTAGATACGTACAATATCTACAATAATCATATCCTCTGATATCAACAATATCATGATACAAAATAATTCATCTGGGCCATTCTTCCACTCACATCTGTGAGATCTGGAAGAACATCTTCCCTCATAAAGTAACACATCAACCCTGGGCTATCTGGACTATTCTTCCCAAGCATAGAAGAATAATTTTCCCTGATTTCTGAGCCTCAATCATTCACCTAACTGGGCCATTCCTCTGGCACTAATCATAGTGCAACTTGGAGAGAATGAGTTTTCCCTAGGGAATCCCGGTACTTGATTGTTGAATGTGGATCATTCACCTAACTGGGCCATTCCTCCGACGCTAATAATAGTGCAACCTAGAGAGAATGAGTCTGCTCTAGGGAATGACTGTCCAGACCATTTACTAAGGAAATGAATGTCTCGCACCAACCTCCAAAACAGACCATTCTTCGAAACTCCTCATAACTGTGAACTTTGAAAGAATAACTTCCCGACAAGGAGGACCATTCTACTTGACCACTACTCAGAGTGACTGCCAAGAAGAATGATTGTCCTAGACCATTCTCCCACACCAACCATAAGGGGAATCAATGTCTATGGTACATCAACAATATATTGGACCATTTTCATTATGAAAATGATTGTCCGATCTGGGCCATTTTTTGAATTGGAAAATGATTGTCTGTCAGAAATATCGAACCACTTTCTAGACTGGAAAGGAACTTCCCAGCTTGGACCATTTTCCAAACTGGAAAATTAATTCCCATGAATCAATAACATATGATTTCTCCCTCCCAACCTGGGGACCCATCTCTTCCCTTTCAACTAAGAAATTTATCTCCATGAGCCCCATCTCGTCCCTTAAGTATGAAAACTTTATCCTGGATAAATTCTTTGTCAAAATATCTGCTACCTGCTCATCTGCGGAGATATACTAGAGTTTCACTTCTTGTTGGCACAAAAATGTTCAGACCGGGGTCCTTCTTAGGTTACCAAAAAAAGGTACCAAATTAGTCTAGAGCATCAAATATCTCAACTTGTTCGTCAAATTGTTGCTTTGTTAGAAACATTGAGTTGAGAATTAATTTAGGGTCTTATACTTCGTCAGTACCTCCTGCTAGATCTATCTTTGTGAGTCTCTTTATCAGTTCTTCTCTTTTCAGTATGGATTCGTTACATGCTTGAACAATGTTATTCAAACTTTTAATATTTTCCTTCCAACAAGAATTTAACTGTTTTATTCGATTTGGGGAAGGAATATCCTCCTCTCTTCTTCTCAGTTTTGTCATGTTAGAGACTTTGATTCCAAATGGTAATACAACATCACTGTAGAAACCTTCTTCATTATCTAGATCAACTTGCATATATTCATGAAAATCATGTGCCCTTGAGCCAAAAGAAATAATATTTTTTGATACTTCCCATGCTTCTGTTATTAGTGACATTATCTTCTTAATATTATTTTCTACATAAATCCTGGCCATTGTGAGTAGACTTGAACATCCTTTCAATTTAATGGTGGGTGTGGCTTGTTTGCGGGTTCACAAGGGTGAGGGAAGGGAGGTGAGTGAAGTTAACCATGAAATTTTCGTGAACCCGCAAACCCACGAACCTGCGGTTGGACGAGTGATTCAAATAAACCAAGTATAGAAGGGCGTTCAGTCGGACGATAATGATTTTGAATATGGAGATTTTTATGAACCCATGAACCCGGGAACCCGCGAACCCACGGTTATGGATGATCAAAAATATTTTAAGTATGGAAAGGCGGTCGGTCATAATTGCATGAAGAAGGGATAAAATACTTTAGGGGCTTGGCACCCGTGAGAAATATAATGGTCCAAAATGTAGATCACATAACTTTGGTTGCAAAGTGGAGATCACGAAACTTGGAGGATGAGGGCTTGAACCCATGAACCCATGAAGTTGAAAAAATGGTTAAGTGTAGTGTAGCAGCAGACTCATGACATGAAAAAGTGGATGGAGATTAAGGTCTTCCAACTTTCCAACCTGCCAACACAATGAGGAGATGAAGGAAGAGTCCCAAGCACGTCCAAGTGTAGAGACTAGTGGAGCATATGGAGAAGAGTGGTGAAAAGAGAAAAATGGTTAAGTGTGGAGATGGAAGGTGAGGGAGATAAGTGACAAGAGTACTTCACAATTAGAAAATGGAGAGGAGAACATGATACTTAGAAAATTTCTTCATAATCTTTCCTTAAAAAATTTAGACTAGATCTTGAATAACTTAGGCATACAGAAACAAATTTATGATTTGAAAAGTGCATGATGAATTTGAGACCGAGGGTTGCAGAGTGAACTTATAAAAGTTCAAAAAATGTCTTCTTTTTATATAAGGCTTTTATGAATCCAAGGGCGGAAAAATATAGATGACCAAATTTTGGTTAACAAGGAGTTATGGGCTTATGAAGTTGGAAGCCTTGAATAATCATTAAGAATCCCTAAACAATTACAAAGTCATTAATTAAGGGAAAAGTGGTTGTAAAAAGAAAGTAGAGGTTGACCCTAAAATTAAGAAAAAGGGTAAAACAATTATGACCCTAAAATTAGGAAAAAAGGTAAAACAATTATTACCCTAAAATTAGGAAAAATGGTAAAACAATTGTAACAAGAAATTAATTAAAGGTAAAGTGGTTACAATAAGAAATTAATTAAGGGTAGAGTGATTGAAATAAACTTACATGGAAGAGTGATTTAAATTTTAAGGGGGTATATGGTCTAAATTCATATACAAAGTCATAAAGCTATAAAGATAATAGATTGTCAATGTGGATCAAGGAGATGCTCACCTCCTAATTAATTAATTGGGCTAACATGTTTCCCATAAGGGTCAAAGAGAGTCCCACCTCTCCATTATTGTATTGGGTTTTATTTTCCGCTACTTAGTTAGTTGGGTAGTTAGATATATTATTATAATAATAGCGACACATTTAATGAGCTCTTTCTATTATTGGATTGGGTTTTATTTTCCACTACTTAGTTAGTTGTGTAGTTACATTTATTATACTAATAATAGAGACTCATTTAATGAGCTATTTTTGACTTTGTCCAATGGACCATTTTGTAATTCTATATAAAGGCCTATCAAGCCTTCTCATAATATCAAGTTACTCATTTTGGTTTCTCTCATATTTTCTATTTTGTGAGATTCATTAGCTCTGAGTGATTTACTAGTAGTTAGTTGGATCTTCTTTGAGCCTCACCTCCCAAGTACTTAATTTATATGTTGTTTTTTTCCATGTTTCTTTTTATGAAATATTGACATTTCTAAGATCCTCCTCTCTCGACATTCAAGCCATCCATATCTCAACCCCCACAATTCGGATAAGTGGTATCAGTTTAGGTTCTCTCTCCATTGGGAGAAGGGTTTGAAGCATGTTGCAGGTTCAAACATTTGCAACAATCACCAACCTCCTTTTGGTACTATCAGAATCCATTTGTCGAGCCATACACTATAAGCATCATAGTTGGTCTATAGGCACTACAGGGATTTCTTTTACCCTTGGATCTTTGTTCACCATTACAAGGAGAACCATACATGGATTCACTACATCTATGCATGGATCCAATACATCCATTGGTTTGCAACATTTTCAACAAATTTTCAGGGTGTCCATGTTGCCCATGGAGGTTCCACAACCTCTACAACATCCCATGATGCTCTATAAACCCTTGGCATCCTTTGTGGCCCTCTACATTCAACCAACTTCTAAGAGGTGTTTCGACCTCTACACAAAATTTCAAAGGATATTACATAGCTCATTGGAAATATATCTTTAAGATCTCAAATGGGTATTTCGCGGAATCTCATTTGGATTTCTGGTTTGAGATATATGATCGATTGAATTTCAGCATGTATTTAACCCAAGGAGGCCGCACCTACCACCATATTCAACAGTATTTTTATCCCTGCTTAGGAAACTACAGAAGGAGTTCCACATATTTCTGGAAATATCTCTTCAATATCTCAAATTTTTATTTCACAGAAGCGCATTTGGATTCCTGGTTTGAGAGATATCATTGATTTAATCTCAACATGTATTTGACACAAGGAGACCGCGCGTACCACCATATTAAATGGTATTTTTATCCCTTCTCAGAAAACTACAAAAGGATTTTCACATATGTATGGAAATATATCCTCAATATCTCAAATGGGTATTTCACGGAATCACATTTGGATTCCTGTTTTGAGAGATATCATCGATTTAATCTCATAACGTATATGACCCAAGGAGGCCGCATGTACCACCATATTCAAAGGTATTTTTATCCTTTCTCAGGAAACTACAGAAGGATTTCCACATATGGATGGAAATATGTCTTCATTATCT
This sequence comes from Picea sitchensis, assembly GCA_010110895.2. Taxonomy (NCBI): domain Eukaryota; kingdom Viridiplantae; phylum Streptophyta; class Pinopsida; order Pinales; family Pinaceae; genus Picea; species Picea sitchensis. Next base: position 3,671 of record SNQJ01S0046969.1, on the reverse strand, counting down.
CAAATGAGTATTTGACGGAATTGGATTTCATCACCTACAACATAAGTTATGAATAGATTTGTAGAAGGATGTTCACAACCCCCAAAGTCACGATTTTCCCATATTATTTTTTATTTATTTTTTCTACCCATGTATAATGCTATTGTCAACTAGGTTATGGGTCAACCACAAACCCACGGTTATGGGTCAACCACACAAAACCCTTCTCTTCATTGGGTATTTTCACATTGTAATCATAATGGTGTAATAATGGGGTTTCTTTTTTAGCATGGGTGAATTATGGGGACCATCATTTTCCAAGGGGGGAGGAATGAACCGAATTTTAAGGGGGTATATGGTCTAAATTCAGATACAAAAGTCATAAATCTATAAAGCTAATAGATTGTCAATGTGGATCAAGGAGATGCCCACCTCCTCATTAATTAATTGGGCTAACATGTTTCCCATAAGGGTCAAAGAGAGTCCCACCTCTCCATTATTGTATTAGGTTTTATTTTCCACTACTTAGTTAGTTGGGTAGTTAGATCTATTATTATAATAATAGCGACACATTTAATGAGATCTTTCTATTATTGTATTGGGTTTTATTTTCCACTACTTAGTTAGTTGGGTAGTTAAATCTATTATACTAATAATAGAGACTAATTTAATGATCTATTTTTTACTTTGTCCAATGGACCATTTTGTAATGCTATATAAAGGCCTAGCAAGACTTCTTATAATACCAAGTTACTCATTTTGGTTTCTCTCATATTTTCTATTCTGTGAGATTCATTAGCTCTAAGTGATTTAATAGTAATTAGTTTTAGAGGTGAGGCTCTTCTTTGAGCATCACCTCCCAAGTACTTCATTTACATGTTTTTGTCCATGTTTCTTTTTATGCAAGATTGACATTTCTAAGCTCCTCCTCTTTCGACATTCAATCCATCCAGATCTATTACAAATTATTTTGGTCACTCTGGTGATGTTTCTACAAGCATGTGTTTAGGCTCTCAAAAGGATCTTTTACATGAGAAAAGTAACTGGCTTCTCTCTCTACAAAATTTGTTTTCAGAAGGATTTCGTAGGCTAAGAGTAATACACAGTGTGAAAATGACTCATTTCCGCAGGCTTTCCTTAACCTGGCTTGCGAAATTTCCACAGGCTTTCCTTAACTTGGATTGCAGAATTTCCACAGGCTACTCTATAGACAGGGTGCAACGTCGTTTTAAGACTAAGAAAAGGGACGAAGTTCACGAAGGTTCTAGAAGGGAATCTTCTAGAATATGAGGTGGAATCCATATGGTTTGGATCATACTGGCTTCTCTGATTTGATGGGATCATCCTAATCTTTTTAACCATGTCTCCTTCTCCTATATAATTATGGATTTCTCATGGAAAAGGTTAAGAAAAAATCAAGCAATATCAAGTAAGGAATTTATGAAGGAATAGGCTGAAGATTGTGTGAGGAACTCCATTTCAATTGATGCTTGAGATCTCCATTGTTTCATCAAGCTATTGTGGGTAATCTTCATGCAAGTTTGAAGCAAGTGTGTGTGTTGGAGAAAAGAGCCACTAAAAGAGAACCTTGCAACATCAAGGCGGATCGGTTGTATATTCCACTTTTACTTAATATAATACAGTGGCATGTTTCTTTCCCATAAAATCATTCTCATTTTATTACATGACTTCTTGATCGCATGTATAGGTTTTCATTGAACATACTATTGTTGCTTTCACTTTGGTTGGTTTGTGTTCCATTTCAAGATCAATAGCACAAGAGCACCAGAGCGAAGCAGGGACAACAAAGACATAAGGAAACGATATTCAAAGGTATGTCACTCATCTCTTCTTTGATAGTAAATTCAATGATTAAACTTAGGGAAATTTCCATGTCCTGTCTCATTTTGTTCTAGATCTAGGTGGATCTAGGGAGATCAGTTTATGTCTGCATTCACCGATTTATCCAATAACAAAATTGGAAACTCCACTGGGGATATGACCTGTTTGTGGTTTTTTGCTGTCCATTTTCCTTTAGCCTACCTCTTTTCATTTCCATCTAGTCTCTGAGTTTGTGGGGGATCTATCCAGACTCTCTGGATCTGAAAGTTCTTTTGGAATCTTTGCCCTCTTTCTATTTTTTCTTTGTTTACAGGCATTTCTGCACTGTATCTCATATATAGCCTGTGAAAACCTTAAATACCCGAACCCTAACTGCTTATACCAGTTCGGAATTTATGCAACCTACCCCATAGCTAGCCTACAAAAACCTTTAATTCCCGCAGTGTACCCTACTGCTGGGCTACGACATTGCCTGTAATTGTTTTTTGGATTGGGTCTTTTGTCTTCTGCTACCCAGTTTTTCTTTGATCACCTGGGAGGAACTTTTGGAGCCTGTATTTGACTGTTTTCTGAGTTTAAAGACTTTCCGTTGATTCGTTTTCAGGGATTGAAAACCCTTCTTTGTCATATTATAAATTTTTTCTTCTTGATTTTTATCAACAAGGATATAATCTCTGATTTTGAGATCTGAGTGATTGATTAATGAAAGTCTTTGATCTAATTTAAGGTTTTGGATTATTTACATTTTTTGGATTGCTTGTTGATTGGAAAGTCATTTTCATTTTCATTTAGTGAAACATTTTCTTGTCATCTTTATTTGTATCTTCATTGAAATTTTGATTTGGGTATTTGTTGAGTGTATCGATTTTCTTTGGTTACTTTTCCTTTCTTCATTATATCCCTGACTTGGTTTTGGAAAGGACGAATTAAGGTCATCTATTCTTTGTAGTAATCACTCATAAGAAAATTTTGTGCATTCAATTTTTTTTTTACAAGAGAACAATTGGAAAATTTAATTGCTTATGATTGTTTGAAATTGTGTTCATTCAAGAAAAAAGAATTATATTTCGTAGCTTTCGTGTTTTTCGAAGAAATACTTTCTCCCTATTGTACTTAGAGTTCATCGAAATGAAACATTACATCATTCATCTCTTTTTGCATATTATTGGGTGAAGGCCTCATACAACATCAATTTCATCTCCATCTCCCTCTTGTGTAAACAACAGCCTCTAAAACACTGCGTAATTATAAAATTTAATTAGTAACTTTTATTTTCTAGGGCTCTTTCCACCAACATTAGCTAGGCTAGCACTTTGGAATAGGTTGTGAGGCACACTCTCCGAAGCATAAAACACATTGTAGCATCTTGTGATAGGGAGTGTTCAAATCCATTGTTAAGAACCAAATATCAATATAGCATAGAAAATCCTCAGAAAAAGTACTCAACGCCTTGAAAAAGAGATAAATTCAGATAATAAGCCTCTTCAAGGGGGAAACCTCCTTTTACCCCACTTAAATGTTCAAGTACATGCTGATTCAAAATGAAAATGTCTCCTTGGTATATATAGGAGACTAGGAGGTATAATTACAACTAATGGCCTAAAGCCGACATAAGTAAAATAACATTACTAATATAATATGCCCCAATTAAGGGGTAGTGAGCCAATATTAGGGCTTAACATGCCCCTCTCCTTGAGACAAGTGTTTTCCGCAATGCTTGAGTAACTCTGGATGCTTCTGTATAAAGGACTCATCTTCCCAAGTGGAATCTTCAGTCGGTAGTTTCCTCCATTTAATGAGATACTCTGAAATGGATCTATTCCTCAGTTGGCGAATTCTTGTGTCAGTGA
>SNQJ01S0046968.1:24437-42656 GCA_010110895.2 Picea sitchensis | reverse complement strand
GAGCCTTTTCTGATGCAAGCCCAGGCCGGTAGTGATGGAGGCTGGTACTGCTGGCAAGACAAGTCTGGCTGAGAAGAAGAAAAGATGGGCCCTCAAAGGCCATGCTCAAGTCAATCTGCTCTCGTACTCCATGTCTAGGACCATGTGGGCCTCGAGACATGATCTCCTAGTTATCCCTAGATATCGGGGATAACAGGTTTACTCAAATTTGAAGTGTAGGAACTAGTTGGATGCATAATAAATTAAATTTTCCATCCAACGAGTACCCACTCTACATACTTTTGATAGACCCATAGTGAGATAAACTGAAAATACAGGGAAAAAAATGTTTTTTTCAAGAAACATTTTTGATAGACCCATAGTGAGATAAACTGGAAATAAATGAAAAAAAAATGTTTATTTTCATGTATTTTTAGTTTATCTCACTATGGGTCAAGAAACAAATGTTTTTCATGCATTTTCAGTTTATCTCACTGTGGTTCTATCAAACACATGCATAGTAGGTACTCGTACAAGTGCTTACAGTTGAAATTTTAGTAAACCTAGAAGGAGACAAGTCAAGAATACAATTAGAAAAATAAGTTTTTCTTCTTTCCCTCCAAAAGTATTTACTCTTATGGTTGACATCATCATCTTGAATCCTATTGGTTCTTTTAAAGTTGATTTGGCTGACATCATCATCTTGAATCCTATTGGTTCTTTTAAAGTTGATTTTGATTGTACATTTTTTTAGGATCATTTGTATGCCAAAATTTCCCTAATGAATATTGTTTGTTTCTTGATATATCAAAGAAATGATATTTATGAAAAAGTGAAAATAAAATACATTACTTTAAGTTTAAAATTTTAAATCTAAATTTAAATGTCACAAAAGCTTTATAAAGTTATGAAGATATTAATGTTATCAATTATTTTGTGAAAGCATACAAGAAATTGGTCCCAAAGTTTGACATAATTTGCAAATTTATGTGTGTGACTATGTCAAGTCAACATTCACTACATTGTATTGTGTAAAAATTCTAGGCTTCAGAGGTTGAAAGAAAACACTTGATTCATTTCATATAGCGTAAATTTACACCACTTAGTAGAGTTGCACAAGGTTGAGATCTTAGATCCATTTATGTTCTATTTTCTTTTAATTTTAATTAGATTTCTATATTCTCCTCTGCTATATTGTGATTGTTCTTTATCCATGTTTTTGTGGTCATGAGAAATATATGGAAGAAACTACATACAAGATACCTACCCTTCCCTAAGCCCTCCAACTGAAGTTAGGTAAGGACAACATGGAATGGGATTTACTTATGTTAAAAACTAAAGGAGAAATAGTACAAAAAGAATCATGCACATAAATGGACACTAGAGATTTACCTTAGAAACCCTTTCAGGAAAACCAACACTTAATATATATATCTATTAACCTTGGCCAAACTAACCGATCCAAGCCAATTGAATCATATTACAATGGATTATATCAATATCTTAAATAGGCTTCATCACATATAATACCATGGACAAATACTACGGGTAACCAAAACCATGGGCTCATAAACCACCATATGTAAGCCCATCAATAATTGACTCAAGGTGATCTTAATCACTCTTTCTTTGAGTCAAGATTAACCTAATCTTCCTCACTTTCAACTTGAATTGAGATGAACCTTCCCTCCAAGTTTATAAACCAAGCATCCAAAATACAATATGTGCCCCCCTATCACCTAGGTCTACATTTAGACTTTATAATGGTGAACCATTAAACCGAGGGTACATATGCCTAAATAAGTCTTACAACCATATTCCCATTTACATGTGATAAAATACAACTCCATAAAAATTATTGCAATCATATGCACAAGCACATCATGCTATGAAATATCAACTTGTTTCATTGCCAACATCCCTCTTGGTTCAAATACAATGAACCTATTATCACAAAATATAGCATTGTGCAAAGCCTTCCCAAGATGCTAAACTAGTGTAACATATTGAAGTAATTGCCACTATCACCTACGCAAGTACTTCCCTCTTTTTAGTAAATCACAAAGATCCAACTCAGGGGAGGCTTCCCTTGTTACACATGAAATTTTCACACCTAGGTACCTCGCCCTAAGTGTTGTAAAGTGTCATATAAGTGTCTCATACACCTCGACACCATGGAATAAACTATGTCACAATCCCTAGTGAATGTGGAGGAGGGATATATTACATGAAGACGAAAATACCGAGTACACATGAATTATTATTAATACTCATGAAAAATAAAGTAATAAAGTGTGAGAATACACCTCACATTTGGTTTCCTACTTTTTAGGGAAGGTGGAGGATCTCATGGATGGTTGAAATATTTCCTCCTTAAAATCCTTGAGAGATATTTCCTCCCTAAAATCCTTAAGAAATATGTTCTCCCTAAATATCTTAGAGATCCCTTTTTTAATGGATCTGATGAAAGATCCTCTCCATGGTGGTTAAGCCTCCAAATACTATATAATGAGGGATTTTCATGGAGGAGGGAGGCACGTATAATTTTAGAGATACCAAACTTATGATCTCATAAGGAAAGAAGCAATTAGAGGCATCAAACTTATGGTCCTGGGAGCTTTGTGCAAGGGCTGGAGAGGAGGACTTGGAGAGGTTGTTGTGACTTCATCAATGGTTTATAAGTATCTCTTTTGAGTTCTCATTAATACATGTTCTTGGTCTGTTTCCTTCAAGTTTGTGTACATTTGCATGGACTTGTTTCTTTGGATGAATCTAGTTTTAAACTAATCATGGTAGAATAGGAAGTATGCTTTGTCTTCGTTGTTTATTGGATTGCAGGACTCGTTAAAGGACTTGAAGATTGTGCTCAAGTTGGACTTATTGAGGACAAACTTCATAAAAAGGTACTCATAATTTCTTCCTATTCTCTATTTACTAGTTTAACTATATTTAAAGGAATGTCAGTGTTCAAAGTTAACACTTTTCTGTCTTGGTCATAGGGGTCTAAGATCTAAGAGGGAATTCACCTATCCGCAGGGGAATTTTCCTACAACAGAATTGGCGACTCCACTGGGGATTGACATCAATTTGTATTTCCTTGGTTTGTCCCTGGACTTTTCCCACCTTTTAGATCAATTTTACTGTTTGTTTATGATCCATTACCTTTCCCCCATCTTCACTAGCAATTTCACCAATTTCTGTTTTTAGGTTCTGGGAAGATCAACGCTCCCCTGTAGGCCATATCAGAGCACTAATGCTCCCCTATAGTGATTTACAGAGCATTGCAATGCTCTCTGCCCTTGAGACAGGGAGCGTTGGTCTCTTTCTTGGAGGATTTTTGCCTTCAAGTATTTACCCAAACTCTGTATGTTGGTTTGTGAAGTTCTTTAAATTGATATTTGGTGCTTATCACTCCCTATTTGCTTGATTGGAGGTTGAAACTTTTTCAGAAATGTGAAATTTCCCTTTCTAGTTGGTTGTTTTGTTGGGACAGTTTGAGTGATTCCTCTTTCTCCCTGTCTTTTCTTAGATTCTTCTCTGCATTTTCTTGTACTCCTTGAATGCTAGTTGGTTGTAAAATATTTGATTGAGTTCTTGTTAGGACAAGTTTCTACTTTTTTTCTTTCATACCTCATTGCCTTGAGTTTCTACTAGTTTTTTTTGTACAGTCTCTTTGACTCATTTCTTGAAGATCTTGACATTGATGAGTTTAATAAAAAAATTGGGACATTATGCATTTGGGAATGATAAAAGTTTTCTCCTTCTCATAATATAGCTTTCATCGAAGTGAAATATTTGCATTCTCATTTCTTTGCATTGTTTAGAGTCGGTCAAAACATCATTTAGTCCACGCCATTTTCCTCTTGAGTAAACAACAACCTTAACAATCAAGCGCTTAACTAAAATTTATCAGACATTTTTACATTTTCTGGTAGAAAACCTACATTATCTTAAGGTGTAGGGATTTGGAAGAGGTGTGAAAGATAAATTTCCAAAGAATTCAAAAAAAACATTAACATCTTGTGATAGGGAGAGTAAAATCCAATTTTCGTATAAGAATAGCTGGGATCCCCCTCTTACACAGGGATTATGCACCAGGTCGCGTTCAAGAGAGAAACACAGATTATCCCTCTGAGGCTTAATCATTCGTAGTAGTCAGATTGTATATTGGGGGTTCTTATTGAGGTCCAATTGTCTTCATTTGGTCTCGGTGCTTCGTGAATTCTGAATCCGTTTTGGGTCCACTGAAGTTTTACTGGTCCACTTGTCCTCGGTTCTCTCAAATGATTTTAGCCTTGTTATCCTGCCCATACATTCAGACTGGACTGCCAATTGTACTCGCCCAGAGGCTGACTGAGAGTTGGTGACCTTAGTAGCCATAATCCTTCGGGTCTTTACACAAGGTGACAGTGAAGGGAAGTCTTCGATGTACCTGGAACAAATGTTGGTCAAACTCACTCAAGCTCCTTGGAGGGTAAATCCATGTTTACTGTGTGGAAGCTTGCAGCAAGGCGTAAGTCCGTTAAGCAAGTTTCCAACATAATTGATCCACCCGCTCTATCCCAACCCCTTCCTATATTGGTCTCGCGATGTTGGATTTCATCACGAACTAATGGTTTCATTGTGGGAAGGTTTGTTTGATTATTTGCTTCTCATATTTGTAGCATGTGTTGTTTATTTTACTTAGTGGACCTTAGGTCGAGTCAGTGTTAATGGCATCAAATCCTTGGAGTACCAACGAAGGAACTCCTTTTCCTTGGGAACCTTTCACCTTTCCTTGTTTTGGAAATGTTGGTCCTCCATGCATTGCCACACTGAGTCTTCTGGGACTCACGATCGGATTACCGGTTTGGTTGTTCCCCACTTCGGTGATCTCAAATCTTTCTAGTGCTTTGACTGCACCTAATTCTTCAGATTTAAGTACACCACCCACACATCAACCTCATCTCGACGTTTCTCCTTCTTCACCCATTAAGTCTCCTTCCCTTTCTCCTTCTTCGCCTAGTGAAAGCTCTAAAGCAAGTATCCAGGTTGATAAGAAGAAGAAGAAACATAAAGAGAAGAAGAAGAAGAACAATAAAGGGACCAAGATTCCAACTACATCAGATGTTGGATCCAAGCAATCAACTACTATTAATCTTACTGGGAGTGTTGATGATATCGATAAGACTGCAACGAAGAATCTGAAACCCAGATTGCCTTGCAGTCTTTGTAAGGGTGACCACTTTCTAAGGGATTGCCCTGGTCTTCCCAAGGTATTAGAAATGTGGTCTTCTACATCATTGGCCCCTGCTGGACATGTTGGTTACACTCCATCAACTAGTGACGTTAAGGTTAGTAAGAATAAGACAACTATCAAATTTCCTTGCATGTTATGTGAAGGTGATCATTACTCTCACCTTTGTCCTCATATGGACGAGGCTTCTTATCTTTTGAAAAATCTTCAACTTCCAATTGATTATCATAAGATTTCTCCCAACCCATCATTAGTTGATGGAATGGTCAATTTGGTTCCATCCCCGGTCAGTTCAGTTGATCAGGTGGTCAATCTGGTATCATCTTTGGTTGAACTACTAACCAAAGTGGTCGATCCGGTTACATCATCAGTCGATCCCACTCCTCCTCTAAAGAGTGCCAAAGTGGTTGCTCCAATTACATCATCGGTCAATCCCACTCCTTCTTTGAGGAGTGCCAAAGTGGTCTCTTCGGTTACATCATCGATCGATCCCACTCCTCCTCTGAAGAGTGCTAAAGTGGTCGCTCTGGTTACATCATCGATCGATCCCACTCCTTCTTTGAAGAGTGCCAACATGGTCGATTTGGTTTTTCCATCGGTTGATCCCACTCCTCCCTTGAGGAGTGCCAAAGTGGTTGCTCTGGTTACATCACCAATCAATCCCACTCCTAAATCAAATAGTGAGGATGTCGCTCAAGTCTACCTCCTTGATACTGATTCACTCGGACAAGGGGGCACTCCACCCGTCCCGATGGAACCCTCTTCAAGAAATCAAATGATTTCTATTGATTGGAATCATTTGACAAAACCCCATCTTCCTTCTTACGTGCCTGTCCAAATCACCGTGCAGGTTTGTGATAGGAGTATTCCTAACAATGTAATAGATGAAGGTGCATCTATTAACATCTTATCTGCGAATGCTTGGAAATATTTTGGTTCCTCGTGGCTTGCGCCTGTGACTCAAAATCTGTTGACCTTTGATAGAATATCTAGTCGACCTTTAGGGATCCTTCCTCAATTTTCGGTTACTTTGGGAGGAAAAATGGTCTACATTGATGTGATGGTAGTTCATGGCCCCTTGGACTTTAACCTTCTCCTTGGGAAGGACTATGTCTATGCTATGAGAGATTTTGTGTCCACTCTTTTTCGAGTGATGTGTTTCCCTCACAATGGAAACATAGTAATGATCCACCATCTTTCATTCATTGATCGTCATCTGATGGTCAACCATCCGCCTTCCCTGAATGGTCCTTACATGCCAGCGATGTACGTCCCACCACATGTCAATTATGTACTGACCTGCTTGTTGGCACAGGGGCAGACCCAAAGTTCAACTTTAACAACGCACCAACAAAACCCTAACTACCAGCCCTTTCGGCAACACCTGTGAAGCAGATGAAGTCTCACCCGAGGTAGAGGCAGGGGGGGGTTGCAGGAATCAAGTGTGTACAATTGAGATGGGACACAGATATGTGATTATAACACTTAACAGAGCGCTTATCCAATAACATGCATTTGTTATTGAACCTTATTCACATCGCAGGTTAAACCCTTATTACAAATGAGCACAGTAATAATCAATATTAAGCACATCCAATCATTTAGCACATAGCATAAACTCATATTTAACATTCATCATACATAAGAACTAAGCATCCATATATCTATCTATCATACATCAACATCCGTGCACTAAGCATATAAATACATAAACAATATGAACAACATTGCACAAAACACATCAACACGGGATATACGTTGTTCACCCCAGTGTGGGGCTACATCCACCAACTATTCTTCTTCTTTATTAGTCTTAAATATTTCTACATTCTTCTTCTCCTATGCACAAATCCATAAAGCTCAGCTTCGCACTGGACAGGTGATCTGTGCACAGCGCACTAGATCCACCTTCCTCAAAACCAAGTCAAGGCACAGAGCCAACTCCTTTATAATACAAAACCTTATATACACCGTCTGTGCACCAAGAAACTTACATTCTCTTGCACTAAGCCAATCACAAGTCTTTGCACATAGCTAACACTTACACTGCTTCTTACATCGCTTAGATATCTATTTATACATTTACAATGAGGCCTAAACATGGGTAAACCCATGGGATGACATCCCATACCCGTTACATAAACCCTAATAACCCAAAAATCCTGCAAAACGAGTGAGATCCCGCGATATCAGCTCCACCTGGGTGCTCCATATTCAACTAGCCTGTTGAAGTCCCAAAAATTGTCAAACACGACCAATGTTCTCTCAAAACTTGGTCGAGGGCCAACAGGGCCCCAACACTCACTTGTGACTCATCCCAAGTCACACAGATCTGGGCAGGGCTGCTCTGAAGGCCTCAATCTTAGCTTGAGCTGCCTTGACTTGTTGCTTCGCTAGAGCCTCCTGCTCAGTGAACTCCTGAATGACTTTCTCAGTAACAGGCCCTTCCAGCTGTTGTTCCACTGTCGCAACCAGTTGGTCTAGTTGCGAGCCTTGTCCTTCAACTTCTTCAAAAATCATGCAAGCTTTGTCCTGCATCGGCTAGAGTCTTTTTGTCACTTCCATAACCTTGCTCTGGATAGCAGTAACCTGTTGCTGAACTATGCATTGCTCCTGCAACCTCTTCATCTTCTCAATGGCATTAAGCAACTTCATCTATGCTTGTACGGTGGACACCTGTTGCTTCTCCTCCTGGAGTTGTGCCTCCAATTTCCTCAGCTCCAGATATTCTGCAAGGCGCTCACAGGTCTGCGCACTTCGATCACTTAATTTATTACACTCCGAGGCAAGTGCCCTAATTCTTTCTACCGCGTTCCTGGCATCTTCTTCCCTCTGATCGCACACTTCTTGCGGAGTGCTCGACACTGCTTGGATTTCTAGCTCCATTACTCTTGCTTGAAGCTACTGAATGGCCTCAACTAGCTTCCCCACTTGTATCTTAGATGACTCTTCTCCCTCCTGCACCAAGCTCGATACATAGCGAAGTTCTCTAGGCACTGCCTCTTTAACCATAGTTTGCTCTGTAAGCAGTTGGTCTTTTTCTTTCTGCATCTTCTCTTTGTCCTCTTCGAACTTCTCTCTAATTTCATCTTTCTCTTGCTGCACAAATCGAAGTTTCTCTAAGGCCTCCTCCTTTTCTTCTTGGACTCGACGAAGTCGAGCCTTGGTTGCATCTGCTAGCCTTCATAATTGGGTGGGCTCATCCCCTAATTCTGCAATTTCTGATGACGACGACACAGTAGACACTGCGCGGCTCGAGTAGATGTATTGATGTATTTCTCTGAGCTCCTTCTCTATTTTGTCATACAATGTTTCTTTCTTAGCTTCATGTCTCTGCAGGATATCTTCTAAATCGTCTTCTATGGCTGCGATGATGAGATCTACATCGTCCACTGTGAGCACATTCTTTGACTGAGGTTTATTGGCTCGGGTCTTCTTCCGTGTTGAGGGTTTCTACGGAGAAACCTTTCATTTCTTCAATGTCTCAGCCTCTGTAAGGGGATCCTTTGGCGGTGTCACTTCGCCTTTTTCTTGCATGTCTCCTTCTTCCCCTCCTTCCTATTGGTTCACTTCATCCATCCTCCTCCTGCAGGTGAGTCAGGTGCAGTTTCCTCCGATGCGTTGTCCTTCTCATCACTTTCTATGTTCTGTACTTCCTCCTTCTCCTTTTTCTTCTTTTTCTTTTCACTGCTCTATCCATCATACTCAGTCCGAGTGACCAAAGGACTTCTGATGATGTCAGGGTCGGAGAGTTCTGCATCTTCAACCGGTACAAGGAATTTTGCTGGCCATTCCTTAGTGATCTCTTCCATGTCTTCCTCGATCAATTTATAGTAAGACTGCATCTCCTCATTACTGTCATCCCTACGTGCAGTGATGTAGATGAAGTGTCGGTCTGCGCAAAACTTCGTGAACGTTAATTCGGGGTCATTAGGGGGAATAATTCAATGGTGTAGATCAACTGTAGGTAACAGGCATGGAACACCATGTTCTATTTCCACTGCTTCACCATATTGCTCGTGTACCACAAGGTGGAGAACCTTGCGGCCAATGGCTTTGATGGCTAGACTTCGGGAAATGTCACTCCCTTCGGCATCTGCCAAGTGACAAATGCAATTAAAATCAGTAACCAACTGAAATGAAACTCATAGCCTTGGTCCTGTGCTTTACGGAAGTCCTTCTCCAACTCGTTGACGAGGTAACTTGCCCAGTTCATCTGCATTCCTTCGACACACTTCCCTGCGAGGTCCACTACGGACCTTGTGACTTGCGTCGACCTGTTCTTTCTGACGAGCTTTCCTGCTATAAGCTGACAATCTAGGCGCACTGTACCATCCTATATGGAGGATACCTTGTAGCCTCTCTTCCCCTTCTCTACATCTCCATAGGCTTCCTTTATATGCTGGGCCAGGGTGCGATCTCCAGCCTTCCCTGGGTAAAACTGGTGACAGTACGGTCCCTGCATTCTCAATCCTGTGATCAAGTGGGTCAGCGTCGGATCCACAGTCACGTGCCTGTCAAGACACATATACTCTCCATGATAGCATGACAAGAGGATTTTAACGCAAGCGTTAACCTCCTGATGTCAGCTGAAGTGGGGGATATTCATCACATTAGAGATTGTGGAGCACGTGAGCTCCTTGATCCATGGTTGGGGAACTATCTGGGCTTCTTCCTAGTCATTCTCATTAGATACCTATGCGGCGCAAGCATCAGATAGTTCTTCCAGTCTCCAAGGTTGAAGTCACTAATCTTGAGAGCTGGGATCAATCCCAACTGGGGTCCAACTGCACGTATCCCCTTCAGGAGGTACGCAATGATGAGCATGTATTTGAAATCATGTGGGACACTATCATGGTTAACCATGCCAGTCAAAGGTGGGATGTAGTCCAGAAAGACCGACGGTATATTCTTCACATTATCCATATCATCGTGGTGTTTTCTTCATTTCTCAACAGTGCGGCCAGAACGTCATCCAGTCGATGGGGATGCTTGCAATCTGCCAGTCGGCGATGCCTGTATTTCTACAAACATGACTTTCTTAGTCATGAGATCCATGATAATTTCCTCCACCGAATACTCTATTGCACTACGTTCACCCGACATTCACACTTGTAATAAAATAAATCAAGTAGGCGAATGGAAAATCAAGGTAATCAAATGAATGGTGAGGTCTAGAAAGCACAACGTGATAGGCAATCATTTCTGTGTTAGCGCGGATATCGCAGTTTGCAAAAAGTGTTCCTGGTGCAGCGTCTGAGGGGTTAAATAAGCAACGTCGTAACGAATTCCTTCAAAAATTAGCAATGCATCCATCAATACACATCCGTCCGTTATGGAATGGTCTCAACGGTCCAGCGAAGATCTTTCTGTCAATAACTATGTTTCTAGCTATTCTAGAGCATCGTTCTAACGATCAGGACGCCTCCAACGGTCATATAGCTTCACCATGGCGAAGTCCCATTCTGCGTAGTTCTGCTATTCCGGTGAGGTTCAAGTTCTACAATCTTGCCTTCTGCGAGGTCTTCTCTAGAACTTCTTGTAGTTTTTCTATCTTTGCTTTCTTCTTACTAAGATTTCTTTCCCTCTTTCCTGTGATCCGAGTCTCTATATTCCTCTTTATGTTCTTATTCTTACTTTCTCTTAGCCTAGTAACTTCGTACTGTTGATGTTCTTCCAAAGGGTGCAAAGGTATTACCTCTTCTCTTACTATTTCCAGGGTGGATGCACTTATTTCCTGCATGGATAGGTGCTTTAAGCCTTCTTCTTTTTTTTCAACTTCGATAGCTAATTCTCTGACCCTCTGTTGTTTCAACTTATCCTCTTGTTCTTCGATTAGTTGTGCTATTTTTCTGGCTATGAAGTCCCTTAATTCTTGATTTTTCTATGTTGTAGCTTCCTCCTCTGCTTTCCTTCTAATATGGTCCTTCTCAATCCAAGTCTTTCCTAACAAAAGTGAAAAAGGAGCGATGTTCTCAACAAAATTAATGACTTCAAATTCTTCTTCGGTCGATGTTTCATGAGAAATCATAGGTATATTAGTAAGTATGCCACATAGGGTTATCATCTTTCCTTTAAACAGACTTATGCTTCCCAATGAAGGTACCATAGCAAGCTTTCCCAAAATTTCCCAAGTGCTTTCTGGCATGATATTCACCTATGTTTCCTCATCCAAGACACAGTCTATGTCGAAGTCTCCTATTCTTGTTTCTATGTACTATTTCTCTTTTAAGATACTGGTTAAACTGATGTCTCTATGATCATTCAGTGTTTCTTTCAGTTGTAATAACATAGTCTCTTATTCTTTCTGGTTTTCTAACATATCCTTAGTCTCTTGGCCCTCTTCATAGTTTTCTTGTCTCATTTTCATCTTTTCAACTTTAGCAAGCATTATAGGGAAATCCTCAACTTTGTGACCAATAGCTTTACAACAAAGACAAATAGGACCTATACCAGGGCATTCCTTAGTAAGATGTCCCGGTCTTCTGCAATTATAACACAATGTCAATCCTCTCTTTATTTTAAATGATCCCCAACCTTTCCTGTACTACACACTGGGATTATAGTGATGGACCTGCAATCTGCAAAAAATCTTTCTAGGTTCCTGCATCCACTTGTTAGTCCAAAAACTCTTTCTATGCATAGGAATAACATAACTTTCTCTATCTCTATCAAATTTATTCAGATCCATTCTTTCTTCTAACTATGCCCTAGTTTTCAGACTAGGACAAAATCTATCAAACATACCTAGATTCATACTTTTGAAGAAAAAAATTCCACTTATCTTACCTTTACCAGAGCACAAAGCTTTACGATCTTACCTCTTTTCTTCAGATCGGTTTCTTTCTTAGCACAGAGCTTCGTAAGTCAAGTAGAATACTGCGCACTACAACAACATATCTATGCATCGAGCTTTCTCTTTTCTTCAGTTCCCAGCAATCATAGTTTTAGGTCCCAGCAATGGAACCATTTGTTGGCACAGGGGCAGATCCAGGGTTCAACTCTAACAGTGCAATAAAAAAACCCTAATTATCGACCCTTTCAGCAACACCTACGAAGAAGATGAAGTCTCACTTGAGGTAGAAGCAGGTGGGGTTGTAGGACTCAAGTGTCTACAACTGATCTGGGACAAAAATCTATGATTACAACACTTAACAGAGTGCTTAGCCAATAACATGCATTAGTTCTTGAACCTTATTCACATCGCAAGTTAAACCCTTATTACATATCAATGCAGTAATAATCAAGATTAAGAACATCCAATCATTTAGCACATAGCATCAACTCAGATTTAGAATTCATCATACATAAGCACTAAGAATCCATATATCTATCTATCATACATCAAGATTCCTGCACTAAGCAGATAAATACATAAACAATATGAACAACATTGCACAAAGCACATCAACACATGATATACGTGGTTCACCCCAGTGTGGGGCAATGCCCACCAACTCTTCTTATTCTTTATTAGTCTTCAAGATTTCTACATTCTTTTGCTCCTGTGCACAAAGCCATAGATCTCAGCTTCACACTGGACAGGTGATCTACGCACAATGCACTAGATCCACCTTCCTCAAAACCAAGTCAAGGCATAGAGCCAACTCCTTGATAGTACAAATCCTTACTTACATCGTCTGTGCACCAAGCAACTTACATTCTCTTGCACTAAGCCAATCACAAGTCTTTTCACATAGCTAACACTTACACTGCTTCTTACATCGCTTAGTTATCTATTTATACATTTACAATGAGGCCTAAACATGGGTAAACCCATGGGTCAACATCCCATACCCATTACATACCCTAATAACCCAAAAAGCCTGCAAAACAAGTGAGATCCCGCGATCTTAGCTTCGCCTGGGCACTCCATTTTTGACCAGCCTGTCGAAGTCCAAAAAATGGTCAAACACGACCAATTTTCTCTCAAAACTTGGTTGAGGGCCAACACTGCCCCAAGCATTCAATCCCACACGAGAGAGAATCTCTCCCTTCTCCTGACTTAGATCTGGTAGTTTTCATGGTCATCTCTTCAATAGGGCTATTGGAGTCAAATATCTGTACCCTTATCGAGTTCATTGACATGTATTCCTTCCAGAGTGATTTTCTTCCATCTAGTGAAGATCTCTTGGAAGCCATGATTGACGTTTTTCCCTTGACATGTATTCCTTCCAGAGAATTTTCCTCTTGGGATCCATGATCAAGTGAAGTCACGAGCATAGTTTCGCTTCTCTATGGCAAGCTCATTAAAAAATGAAACAAAGGTCTTGAGAATAGTTTTCCACTATGTAGAAAGCTCATTAAAAAATGAAGCAAAAATCTGGGGATTGAACTCGGAACCATGAGCATAGTTTTCCTCTCTGTAGCAAGCTCGTTAAAAAATGAAACAAAAATCTGGGGACTGAACCTAGAGCCTTGAGCATAGTTAATTTACTGTGACAAGCTCGTTAAAAAATGAAACAATCACCTCTCCTGTCAAGTCAAGTCTTTCTCTATATCTCGTAGATATCGAGTCGGGTCTTTAGCTAGACCTCATAGATGTCAAGTCGAGTCTTTCATTAGGTATCATTTTTTAACCTTCATTTCATCCACCCTTATCCTTTTTCTCCATCTAGTACAAAAATTGGTGACAATCTCAAAGTCGGTGAATGAATTGAAGCTTGGGGGGGCATGTCTCCAGCCTTTGATTATCATTTTGGATGTTAATCTCCTATCTTTTCAAGCTAGGGGCAGAGTACCAACCATCCATGAGTATCCCAACCTTTGGAATTTACGTTGGGAATTTACAAGCATAGTTTAATTTTGTTTCAAGCTTGTGTAAAAATGAAACCAATACCGATCTTAGTCTTTGTTCTTTCTCACGCTCGAAAATACATGAGAATGTAACCGAGAAGACTTTTATCACTTTTTCGGAATCGTAAAAGTTATATGAAAAAGGAACCCCCTAGAGTCTCATTTAATCTCTTTTTAGACTCTCTAAACATGAAAAGATTGTCGAGTGGTCTTGCTTTCTTTCACACTCATTAAAAGGTTTGAAAGGATGTCTTTCAAGTGGTAGTGTATCTCTTTTTCAGCATCGCGATACTAAAATTACAAAAAAGGACAACCCTGGAGTCTCCTTTAATTTCTTTTCATACTCTCTAAACATGAAAAACCACTGAGTTTTCCTTCTTTGGACTTGTTAAAATTACACATTGAAGGGTCCATATGGGAACAGACCCTTACTTCTTCCAGTTCGTTAAACAAAGGAAGAGGAACTTACCTAAGGTGAGTTATATCGAGCATATGTTACCCTCCTCGATATCTTTAAATTAAAAAGACGTACTCATCTATCTGGGTGGGGTAAAAGATTGAAGGAAGTGGGTCAAGTTTTTTGAGAATCCTTTATGGCAACTTTTGTCACCCTTGAACATGGCACATGTTTGCGTCTCATCTTACAGTTGGGTAATATGCTTGTCTCCGAGTCATACAAATTCCATGTGTCTCCATACTTTTTCATCCAGTCGAAGAGTGTTCTTATTTTCATCACATTACATTTTGGTACTCGTCGAGTCAATGTTGCCAAGTCAGTTGTCGTGCCTCATCATGTTCAAGGGAAGTTTCACTTCAAACCATCCCTCTGCAGTATTACCAGTTTCCATTTCATGTGTTATTCCATACTCATTTGATTCACCATCTTACATCACTTTCCTATGTCAGTTTCGTGTCACTGATGGGGGATACATCAAGGCCCTCCTTCGACGAGTCTCTTCCTCTCGACTTCAACACATCATCCAAGAATTAGACTTAGAAACCAGTTAGTACCTTGGGACCTACATGCCTCAATGAAAGGCCTCCTCGCTTCTGACAGTGGGTTTACATCATTGACCTCTGATTGGATGATTCCACAAATGTCCGACCTTAGCTCATTTATTCACATTCGTTGGAATGTACTAGGGTACCTTGGGATTCATTGACATCATTGGTGATTTCCCTCGCACTTGTTACTTGGGTCATATCATTTTAGAGGAAGGAATAATTGTTGACCCAACAAAGATAAAATCCATTGAGGAATGGCCAACACCAAGAAATAGCGTAGAAGTGACATCCTTTATGGGATTGGTAGGGTACTACAAAAGGTTTATTGAAGGATTCTCAAATATTGCACATCTAATCACATCCCTGCAAAAGAAAGGTGTGTGATTTGAGTGGGCTCTGGATTGTGCAAGGAGTTTTTAGTACTTGAAGAGTTTGTTGACAAGTGCACCAATTTTGAGAATTGTTGATCCAGATGCAGACTTCATGGTATGCACAGATGCATGCAAGGAAGGACTCAGTGGAGTCCTGAGTCAGAATGGACATGTGGTATGCTACAAATCAAGGAAGTTGAAGGAGCATAAAAGGCTCTATGCTACTCATGATTTATAATTGGCAGATATAGTACATGCATTGAAGATGTGGTGGCATTATCCCATGGATAAAATATTTGAGCTGAGATCATACCATTGTGGTATGAAGTATTTTTTTGGACAACCAAATTTAAATGCCACACAGAGCAGGTGGTTAGATTTCATCATTGAATATGACTTCAACATAAATCATATCAGAGGAAAATAAAATAAGGTGGTTGACACACTCAGCAGGAGGATGCATGAGATGCATGCTACAACCATTAGCATGTACCAGACATATTTGTACAACCGAATTTTGAAAGTTTCCAAGTTAGATCTACATTATGTGGAAATAAAGGAGAACTTACAACAAGGTATGTCGCAAAAAACTTTAGAAAGTTATGAATTAAGAGAGGATCCTCAGGTATAGGTGCAAAATATGTGTTTCGAATGATCAAGAGTTGAAATCATGATATTGTTAGAGATGCATAAGGTTTCTTATGTTGGACATCCAGTTTACCAGAAGACAATTGTCGCAGTCAAGAAGCAACACTATTAGCTAGGAATGAAAAAGAAGTTATTGATTTTATAGCTCGATGTCTCAAATGTCAAAAGGTCAAGGTTGAGAACAAACATCCAGTTGGTTTTCTACTACATTTTCTCATTCTCGAGTGGAAGTGGGAAGTTACAAAGATGGATTTTATAACTAAGTTTCCTAGGACTGCTAAGCAACATGATTATATTATGGTGGTGGTGGAAAAGATTACTAAAGTTTCCCATTTTATTCCAGTAAATTCAGTGCACAAGGAAGCTAACATTGCTGATATTTTCATGCATGAAGTTGCTAGGTTGCATGGTGTTCCTAAGATAATTGTGTTTGACAGAGATTCCAAGTTCACCTTGAACTTTTGGAAAGGGCTATTCAAAGGATTTGGAAAAAATATGAACTTTAGCATAGCATATCACCCTGAGTCAGATGGATAGACAGAGAGGGTAAATCAAGTGATAGAAGATATGCTAAGGATGTATGTGATGGATAAGCCATCAAAATGGGAAGACTACTTACATTTGGTAGAGTTTTCTTACAACAATGGACATCAAGCATCTTTAAAGATGATTCCACTTGAAGCATTGTATGGTAGAAGTTGCAACACATATGTGATTTGGGATAACCCAACATACTGCGCAGTAGTTGGGCCAAATATGCTCTAAGAAATGTAAGAGTAGGTGGTGTAGATAAGGCATAATTTAAAGGCTTCCCAGGAAAGACAAAAAAGTTGTGTAGATAAAGGCAGAACCCATAGAGAGTTTAAAGTGGGTGATCACGTGTTTTTGAAAGTAAAATACAGGCCCAGTTCCTTGATGTTGTGGAAGTGTTCTAAGTTAGCAGCGTGCTATTGTGGGCCATTTGAAATCCTATAGAGGATTGGTCATGTCGCATATATGTTTGCATTGAATACATCTTTGTGTATTCATAATGTTTTCCATGTTTCATTTCTTAAGAAGTACATCCTTGGTCCTGTTGCATATATGTTGCATGAAAAAAAAATGTTTCTTGACCCATAGTGAGATAAACAGAAAATACATGGAAAAAAAGTGTTTTTTTCAAGAAACATTTTTGATAGACCCACAGTGAGATAAACTGGAAACAAATGAAAAAAAATGTTTATTTTCAGTTTATCTCACTATGGGCACGAAACAAAAAAATTTCATGCATTTTCAGTTTATCTCACTGTGGGTCTATCAAGCGTATGCAGAGTAGGTACTCGTACAAGTGCTTACAGTTGAAATTTGAGTAAACCTAAAAGGATACAAGTCAAAAATACAATTAGAAAAATAATTTTTCTTTCTTTCCCTCCAAAAGTATTTACTCTTATGGTTGACATCGTCATCTTATATCCTATGGGTTCTTTTAAAGTTGATTTGGTTGACATCATCATCTTAAATCCTATTGGTTTTTTTAAAGTTTATTTTGATTGTACATTTTTTTTAGGATCATTTGTACGCCAAAATTTCCCTAATGAATACTGTTTGTTTCTTGATAGGTCAGAGAAATGATATTTATGAAAAAGTGAAAATAAAATACATTACTTTAAGTTTAAAATTTTAAATCTAAATTTAAATGTCACAAAAGATTTATAAAGTTATGAAGATATTTATGTTCTCAAATATTTTGTGAAAGCATACAAGAAATTGGTCCCAAATTTTGACAGAATTTGCAAATTTATGTGTGTGACTATGTCAAGTCAACATTCACTACATTGTATTGTGTGAAATTTCTAGGCTTCATAGGTTGAAAGAAAACACTTGATTCATTTCATATAGTCTAAATTTACACCACTTAGTAGAGTTGCACAAGGTTGAGATCTTAGATCTACTTATGTTCTATTTTCTTTTAATTTTAATTAGATTTCTATATTCTCCTCTGCTATATTGTGATTGTTCTTTATCCATATTTCTGTGGTCGTGAGAAATATATGGAAGAAACTACATGCAAGATATCTACCCCACCCTAATCCCTCTAACTGAAGTTAGGTAAGGACAACATGGAATGGGATTTACTTATGTTAAAAACTAAAGGAGAAATAGTAAAAAAGAATCATGCACATAAATGGACACTAGAGATTTACC